>NQII01007204.1:23768-35476 GCA_002778355.1 Clitarchus hookeri
AGGAAAAATGTTCCATTTGAATGTTGTTTTATTATGCGAATCGTTGCATGGAATTTTTATTTTGGCAGTGGTTATGAGTATGTATAAGGTAATGATAAAGGTTATTTGAGCCTTATGGCAGTAAGGATGTTATTTGTTATTACTACTATTATATCAAATACAGCTTCTTCCTCTTACGAAGCTGTAACTGATGTACTAGTTTCACGTCGCCTGACAACTAAAGAGATCCTTCAGCCGACTTTATAATTTTAGGGGAAGGCGGCAATGGTAAAACTTATGTTTGATAAAAAGGATATAATATACGGACGAAAACTGAACTATAACTTTAAAGTTTAGTTCTTTGGTTCGACAATATTTTGTATGTGACATGCACTTGCACTGAATAACACATTATGCAGTTACAAGAGAAAGAGCTCACAAATATTGTATAATTTTAAACGGTTCTTTGTAATACTTTCTAAAACCCCGGTATGAAAATTGGACTTCAAAGTCGTTAGTCATTTTGAAACAATACGAAATTCCCTTTAATCATTTGATGATTGGATTGACGTCTAAAAATATTTTGATTTTTTTTAAATTTAATCACTTCCGGTTAAACAAATCTTGAGTGGAGTGGAGAAGTTAGGGCCACTCTTAGCATCGGGCTCTTGAAAGACGATGAAGGTGAAGCGAGGTGAGTATGAAGCAGAGCCGAAATGCAAAGACAGAGGAAATTGAAGATTGCCGAGAAAACCCGCCGACCATCGGTATGGACCAGCACGATTTCCAGCATGTGAGAAAATCCGGGAGCGACCCCCACCTTGAAGCTAACCCGGGTCGCCTTGGTGGGAGGCGAGTGCCATAAACAAACGAATATTGAGACTACGATGGTGCGTGAAGGCCAACCGATAGGCTACAGTGGAACTTACAGTCCAAATGAACCAGGGGAATCCAAACACCTGTCTACCGCAACAGTTCAGAGAACCCTTCTGCGAATGGGGTTCCGGAGTAGATGGAGAATGACTGCACCTTCGTTAACACAGGTGCTTCGACGAAACCGACCTGACTTTTCTCGACGATATGGCGACGGGACCACTGCTGATTTGCGACAGGTAGCCTTCGCCGACGAGTCAGGTTTTAAGCTGCACAGAACGGATGGACTTCAGAGTATCTGGAGAGAAACATCTGAGAAACGACTCCCTGCATCCATTGCTAGACGAGTACAAGACGTTGGGGGCAGTGTTATGGTCTGGAGAATGTTCTCGTGGAATTCTCTAGGTCCCATCATCCGTGCGGAAGGCACTCTTGATAGATTTGGTAATGAATCAATCCTCGGCGATCACGTCCACCCGTACATGATGATTGTCTTTCCTCAGGAGGATGGGATCTTCAAGCACGATATTGCGCCTTGCCACAAGTGTTGAAGTATTCACACGTTCCTGGAAGAGCACGATCAAGATTTCAAGGTTCTTCCCTGGCCCCCAAACAGCCACGATCACTATCGTATTGAACATTTGTGGGACCACCTCGATCGTCGTGTTCACCGTCTGTCTCCTCTGTCACGCACCCTTCAACAGTTCTGGGACGCTTTGCAGACAGCACGGCTCCAGATATCCGGGGAGACCTATCAGGACTTAACTGAGTCACTGCCAGCTCGTCTAGCTGCTGTCCGTACTGCGAAGGGTAGTTACTCTGGATACCAGCAGGTGACCATATAAATGTGATTCAACTATATACACGATGAGTGTAAAAGAATACCCTAACTTTCAAGGTCTATAATATCAAATTCAATCAACCTACAACCTTGATTGACCAATCCAATGAAACGTGGAACTGTGAAGTTTGTTTACCATACATTCACAAATGTTCACTGTGATCACCACGAGCGTCCTGAACGACATAAAAGCGACAATCAAACTCGTTCCACGCTTTTGTCAGTATTTCCAGTGTAATGGTTTGGATGGCGTTCGTAAATATCGGGTTGATGTGATGAGGGGGAAACGAGCTCGCTTTTGAAACTTCCATGTGAAGGTGATTGTCTGATGTTTTCTTTCCGTGACGAGAGATGTCACTAGGAGTATCTGTCGTCGCACTATGAGCGTGTGTTTTTTGTTAGTCCACATCATGATGGTGACAGAACAACCGAAGGCTTTTTGTGTTATTCAGTTTGATAAATGTGAATCGGTAACGTCTGTTCAACATGAATCCCGTCGCAAATGCAGACGTCGTCCTCCCGATAAGTGGAGTGTCGTACGTTGGTTTCGTCAGTTCAGAGACACAGGGTGCGATTGCAAAGGCAAAAGTTCCGTTAGGCCGTGTGTGTCAAAAGTGTAACTGCAACGGCGTCATTAAGCGTTCGTTCGCTGTCCAAAAAAATCAACTCGACAATCTAGCCGGGAAATTCTAATACGTCAATCGACGGTATGGATAGTGTTGCGAAAGCGATTGCTGTACATACAATACGAAATACAGCTTTTAAAAGCTCTTACCGAAACGGATGAAGAACCGAGACGTGATTTCTTCGCGTTCGTTTTTGTCCAGAACGAGGTAAACAATGCCTTCATGTCTTTACTGGTTTTTAGCGATTAAGCGACGTTCCTTACAAATGATAAGGTGCCGCTTTACATCACTGCCGAATCTCAGCGTAGGGGTAGAACAGGCCCAGTTAAGGGCCTTTAACCACCCAGGTTGTGTGTCACTTATGTTTGACAGAAGGTAAGGAAAGGCAAGCCCAACCGGCCTCTGCCCCTATATTAAAACTGTGAAAACAGCGGTTTCACACCTCACACACATTTTTCCACTATACTCCCCCAGTGGAAGGGTTGTA
This sequence comes from Clitarchus hookeri, assembly GCA_002778355.1. Taxonomy (NCBI): domain Eukaryota; kingdom Metazoa; phylum Arthropoda; class Insecta; order Phasmatodea; family Phasmatidae; genus Clitarchus; species Clitarchus hookeri. The sequence goes on from NQII01007204.1 coordinate 26,575, forward strand.
AATCAAATGGCAAGGTGAACCGCTACAACTTGCGTATATGGCGTCAGGAGTCTCCACATGAAACCACCGAACACAAGCGCTTCCTCCAAAGTGAACGTGTTTTGCGCTGTATCCAAATAAACTGTTTTCAGCCCTTTCTTTTTTCACGATCCCACACTTACTGGAATCCCTTATATGGACATGTTTACAGAGTGACTGCTTTCTCAGTTAGAAGAGGTGGCAGAGAACTTCATTTTCCAGCAGGATGGTGCGCCAACCAATTGGCACCTAGCTGTTCGCGGATACCTGAACGAGACGTTGTCGCAACTGTGGATTGGTCGAGGAGAAGCTGGTGACCAGGCTCTTCATCACTGACCCCCAAGATGCCCGGATCTTACCCCGTGCGTTTTTTTCTCAGGGGGTACATAAAGGATCAAGAATTTTTTTCCACCATTGCCGGATAACATTGACGACCTCTAAACTAGAATGATGGACGCCATCCAAACCGTAACACCGAACATACTGACAATAGTGAGGAACGCGTTTAATTATAGCGTAGATGTTGTTTGGGCCACTTGTGGTGATCACATTGAACATTTAGCAAGATATGGTAAACAATATTCTCAGTTCCACTGTTCATGTTATTCTGCAACCAAGGTTGTAGGTGGTTTGGTTTTGATATATTATAGACCTTCAACGTTGGGGTATTCTTTTATATTCAACCTGTGTATATATATATATATATATATATATATATATATATAANTGATTCGTCAACTAAGGTTGTAGGTGGTTTGGTTTTGATGTATTATAGACCTTCAACGTTGGGGTATTCTTTTATATTCAAACTGTATATATATATGTAAATACATAGACTTGAAGAAGTGTAAAATTTGGCCGTAATAGGGTAGCAAACACTATTACTTTCCTCACATCCTACAATAGACGTCGAGACTTTTTTCGGTTAAGGAGGGGGGACAATGTCTTAAGAGAATATGGCGCTCCTGGTGCTGCTAAAATCTCCCTTCTTCAAATATACAGTTTTGAAATCAATCATGTCAGTTTACACACACACATTCGCATAAATCAAACACAAACTACTGATAACTAGGGGCATATTTATTTCCGGTAATACATTTCTGTACAGACTAGATTTCAATGGCCATACGGCATTCCAACAGTTTTCCTTTGCTAATTGACCGCTTTTCTTGACGATTAGGCATTTCCTTACTTCACTGGCCAACAATAATTTCGTAGTGACGTGCAAGATTTGCGTTATTATATCGTGTCGTGCTCGGCTTCACTGTTAACTTGATCGGAATTCATCATTTCATTCGCTCCTGCAATTATAGCTGCTTATTGTTGACTAAGCATTTTTTTTAAATCCCTCACCTATAATCTACTTTCTTTCGTCAATTAGTATCTTTCCGACATTTCGCAAAACTGTCTTTCTGTCCGCAGCTACGCCAGCATGTGTAATAAACCAAGTAACTTCTATATAATTTCCTTAAACCGAAAGACCTCTTTGTAGACTACATTATAATGCCTTCACAATTGCTGAAGTTATAATTTCAAGCTATCTCACCGTCTTATGCAAACAAAGCTTAACCAAGTGCAGAAAATTACACCAAAGTGACAACGCGCCACATTCGTGCGCANCACCGTCTTATGCAAACAAAGCTTAACCAAGTGCAGAAAATTACACCAAAGTGACAACGCGCCACATTCGTGCGCACTCTCTTCAATAATATTTTATATGAGAACTATTTCTTTCTAGGAATTACCAACACATCTATTTTCAAAAAAAAAATTTTAAAATCGATTATAAATGGAAAATTATAATTTATTAATAAAACATGATTCAAAAGTTAAACATCAAAAAACACATGTTGGTGTTAACAGGAGGGTAAAACGTTTGGGATAGATGTCACATTTAGGAAACACCCAAACACGTCATGCATGGGGTGATATTTGAAAAGTTCGATTCAAAAATAGTGAATAAACAGTACNTTAGGAAACACCCAAACACGTCATGCATGGGGTGATATTTGAAAAGTTCGATTCAAAAATAGTGAATAAACAGTACTATATGGGTTTTGCCCTCAAGTGCTGTGATTAACATATGCTAAGTGAGCTTAATCTACTTGACGCCACGTAGCTGCTCATGTGAGATTCATTCCCTCCTCAAGATGACTGTAACTGGAACAGCGGTCACTTACGATAAAGTACTCAGATTGAATGAGTTATGCGCACTATGGAAACTGATTCCCCATCCTCAAACGCGACCAGAAACTGCTGTGGCCTCGATTACTTCCACACTCCACCCCTTTAACAGTACTTCACTAGGAGTGAGTGAGTGAAGAGATTTGGGTGGCTTTTAACATCGTGGTCTCGAGAGCCGATAAGGGTTAAGCGAGTTGAATATGGATCATCACCGGAATGATGAGGCGTTGGAGATGGGAGATCCCCGTGAAAACCCGCCGACCAGCGGCATCAAGGATTAAACCCGGTTCGCCTTGGTGGAAGGCGAGAAGGATAACAGCTCAGTCACCGCGACCTTACTTCACTTGGAGCCTGGTGCTATTGTATTGGAGTGTTAGGGCAGGGAAAGGTTTTGCAGTAACATAAATTGAGCCTCATTCTTGAGAAGCGTGTGTGGTGTGGGTTATGGGGTAGGTGGTGTTACTGAACTCCACTCGGTAATGTACTGCGTCGTCTTTTTTTTGAGTGTTCACAGATTTGTACTCCAATTATAATATCACTTCGAAAAACTAAAATTTACTGTATGATAATGTATTCTATTGATAAAGTTATCTTCTATAGGCGATGACGGTACGTTGAGCACTTTTTGAAAAAGTCTCATTTGGAACAATCTCTAAATAGTATAAAACAAAGTCGCTTATCCGCGTCTGTCTGTGTTTTCGCTTAGTAATTCTAAACCGCTTTATGGATTGCGATGCGGTTTTTAACATCTTTTAGAGATTTTTTCGAGAAATGTTTTGTAGTTTAATAAATACATTTATATTTAATGTAAGGATAGTAGATAAATTACGAATCGTTTGTAATCAAGTCGTAAAAAAACTGCTTTTAGGGCGCTTACATTGGTTGCAATGACTAAACTATAAGATATACATGAAATTAATGTACCACAGAATTGTAGGACTCAAAATGGTCTACAGAAAAGTTCAGGATAGCACATGTTTATCTGTTAAAAAAGACCCACAGTAACCATTATTGTCTTTCAAAGTATCGCTGTAAAAACTAAATTGTTACCGGGTGAAGCCGGGTCGCTTCGCTAGTTGTCAATAAATAATTTATTGTAGCCTTAGATGTTAACTTTCAAATCCGGCGAAATATATACATTATTTTATTACTTATATGGANAAATAATTTATTGTAGCCTTAGATGTTAACTTTCAAATCCGGCGAAATATATACATTATTTTATTACTTATATGGCAACATTTTTTTTAATAGCGAGGGAAGGATAAATAATGACTGATAGGATAAACGTAATTAGAGCTTCAAAAGTTCTCATTTTAATGTTCGTAGCTTATTGGTTTATGTGTATTTGCTATAAATATTTCATTATTNTAGAGCTTCAAAAGTTCTCATTTTAATGTTCGTAGCTTATTGGTTTATGTGTATTTGCTATAAATATTTCATTATTTATAAATACACTATTTGTTCAAGCATCTCTAGTATAAAGGCTACTGAAATATATTCAATTTACATTACATATTATTTTCGTGAACAAAGAGCTCTGATTTTTGCTTAAAATACCAAAATTATGCAAACATAAGTAGTTAGAAAATACTGGTTCGAAGACAGATTCATGACAGGGAGACAGGGACACCGAAGCTTGCCAAGCAAAATGCAAAATGTATGCGTTTGTATTCCACTGCTAAGGCTGCCATCTTGGCATCCAATGCAAAAACAGCCTTTTAGTTTTCAAAATTTTTAAAAATATAAAAAAAAATATTTTATTNTTTTAGTTTTCAAAATTTTTAAAAATATAAAAAAAAATATTTTATTGATTTTTTAAAAAAAAATTTCTTAAAATAATTTTTCAAAGCTAAAAAAATTTTATGGACTTAAAAATTTTTTTTTTATATTAAAAAAAACATTTTTTCTTTAACATTCCCTGCCGGCCATTTTTGTTTTTAACTACTTAGCCTCAGACTGTGGATCTCTGTGACGGATCCCTCCTTATCATTTAAACGCCAGAGGCTACGAGTTGCTGACTTTGAAGGAACTATTCCTAAGTTAATTTTGANTGATTTTTTAAAAAAAAATTTCTTAAAATAATTTTTCAAAGCTAAAAAAATTTTATGGACTTAAAAATTTTTTTTATATTAAAAAAAACATTTTTTCTTTAACATTCCCTGCCGGCCATTTTTGTTTTTAACTACTTAGCCTCAGACTGTGGATCCCTGTGACGGATCCCTCCTTATCATTTAAACGCCAGAGGCTACGAGTTGCTGACTTAGAAGGAACTATTCCTAAGTTAATTTTGAAGTTCTTTCTTATTAGATTTTCAACTTGATAATAATAAGTCATTAACCCAAATATCTTCCACCATAAAATATTTATCTCAGGTTTAATATGTATTATTAATATGTAAGTTGAATATATTAAACACTATTGCAGTATCAATACATTTGATTTAATACACACATTTCATTTGTAAAATTAATTTATTAAACACTTTGGAAGTGTCAATACATTTTGATTTAATACACACCCATTTCAGTATCTTCCACCATAAAAATTAATTTTCTCAGGTTTACATAATGGATGAGAACAATGAACAAAATAATTATTATTATTCATATAAATTTATTAAAAAAACACTGTTTGCAGTATCAATACTTTGATTTATCTTGCTGATGTCACCATAATTTTTTTTGATAGTAGATATATTTGGGGTACAATCATATTTTAACAAAGATATGTGATAATATACTTGGAACAATTGTCTTGCCTGTAATAATTCAATTAAAGAATAATGTCAAAGCAGGAATGGGCCTTGAGAACAAACAAAATTACCATTGTAGTCTGGAAGTAATGGTGTGTTAAAAAAAGCTCGTCTACAAATACTGATCGCGTATGACCTCAGCAGAAACGCGGAGTGCCTCCAAGTCAACACACATTTTAGTTAATGAGGCGCCACCAAGTCAACAGCTATTTAAGTTAATGGGTAGTTATAAAAATTAATAAATATACCCAGACACTGCAAACATTAAGTTCATGGGACTTTGTTAAAAAATAATCATCCCAAGAGACGCAGAAGCAGAGCATCCACTTCCAAAAACACATCCCAGCCTCTCTATCGTTGGAAAAGAAATTTTTTANAAAAACACATCCCAGCCTCTCTATCGTTGGAAAAGAAATTTTTTAACTAAGTGTTTGAGGATTATACATAACAGAGCTCACTCAGCACCTCGAACGTACAAAAAACTAAGTATTTGAGAAATTTATGTAACAGAGCTCACTAAAAAAACTTGCAAACATATTGTTGATTAACCAATTTGAATATCAGTGCGATGGAGATCGTGCCGTAGTCAATCACGCTTCCTGTCCGAATAAGTCACGTTGGCGGAGATGAAACCAACATCTTTAAATCATGTCATGGAAAGTTATTACCGGGGACCGTACGAGGTATAATAGCAGTGCCAAGCGATTTTGGTAAGACATGTGTGCTTGTCAGTCTTCTGGAGGAACCCAACAGTCTTCGGTTCGAAAATATTTACCTATACTCGAAATCACTACACTAACAAAATTCCTACGCCTATCACAAATACTACAAGCCGTTGCCGGACTTCGTTATTTTCCTTTTAGCATACTGAACAGTCGTACAGACAAGCGAAGCTCTACCGAACTCTATTTTTATCTTCGACGATGTTGCATGCGAGAAACAGGTGACAACGAAACAGTATTTCAGCATGGGACAACATGTAGTAGTGGACTCTATTTACATATGTCAAATTTATTCACGAATGCCTAAACAGCTTCTACATGACAATGCTAACTTCCTAGTTATATTTTGTATGGAAAACATGAATTTACGCCACGTATAATCTGACCATGTTAATACCGATAGGACATTAGACAAATTTAAAGTAATGTGTTCTCTTTGCTGGCGCAAACCTCACGGTTCCCTAAGGATTTCAAAAGATATTCCATTTGATAAGGGATGGCATCGTATGGGTTTTGTTCAGTACATTATAGATCATCAGTGAAGTATGAGCTACTCAGTATTCAAGTTCGGCCATTGTGGTCTGAAGTGAGCCCCGGAAATCTGTATTATTCCCACTATTAATGGGAACTGTAGTTTCGGAGGGAAACGAGCCAAGAATCTAGGCAAGGCCAAACATGATGGTGATGCTGCGAATGTATCCTTTGTCCATAGCGTTACTTCGGAAGCGTTGTGGCCAGTGGTGTTACTTCACGCTAGTATCGAGACGCATCTGCGCACATTATTGGCAGGTTTAACACGAATCACCGCTTCAGAGAGAGCGCTGATTGGTATGGGAGGGAACATAGCCAGCTGAGTTCAAACGAACATGACAAGTCAATTACGCCCATTGACCGAAGACATTAAGAAACTATCTGCGTTGGGTGGGAAGTTTACTACTGTGGAAGGCCGCCTCTTGGATACCAATATACTTATTACAAACATGGAATTGCGACTCGGCACATTCATTGAAAATATATCCCAACTTACTGCCTTTGCTGCCGGGGATGCACTCGAAGCGCTGGAAGGTAGGCTGTCCAGCAACACAAACGTACTGTCTACCAAAATGGAGGCACATCTTCATAAATTATACGAAGACATACTGAAACTAAACGCGATACGCATTAGGATCGCAGCCGTAGAGAATAAAATCGACGATGTAGGAGAGCAAGTCAGTACTAGAGTTCTTGCGGGGCTCACTGCCATATTTGGCGAGTACCTTAGAGTAAAGACCAAGTGTAAAGTAGATATAATTTCAATATATAAGAAGCCAGCATTGAACCTGGTTGCAATGGAGGGCCCTCTGTTCGCCAACACGAATGTACTGTCTACCAAGCTGGATGCCCAGCTTCGCAAATTATCCGATGATTTGAAGAAACTCGGCACGATATGCGGTTCGGTTTCAGCGATGGAGAAAAAAATTTGCAATGTGGGCGAGCAAGTTAGCTGTCTCGCCGCTAAATTAGACAGTCACCTTAATGACAAGGCTACACTGGATGTAATAATAAAGAAGTTGGAACTTAACCTCGATGCCGTCAGTATGTTGTCCGTTAAAGTAATTAAATATTTTCAGACTTTTACTAATAGCATGCAAAGCACTGTGGGAAGCTAGCTACCTGATGTGGAACCACAGCTTGTAGAGTNTTGTCCGTTAAAGTAATTAAATATTTTCAGACTTTTACTAATAGCATGCAAAGCACTGTGGGAAGCTAGCTACCTGCTGTGGAACCACAGCTTGTAGATTTGGGCGAACGTGTCGATTATAGGTCTCTTAGGACCCTCGCGGCAGTAGTAGTTAGAAATGGTAGGTTTAAAGGCAGATTCATAGCAGTGAGCGGGAGCGCCCGAATCTTACCAAACAAAATGTAAACAAAATGTGCTTGCATTGCAATGTTTTTTCCCGTTTTTCTCTCGAAATTTACCTTTTTTCCCTAAAGAAAAACGTCAAAAGTTCTCTTTTTCCATAAAAATTGCCCAAATTTCCCAGACGTGTTTTAAAAATCCAAAATGTTCAAAATATGTGTCGATGACCCTACAATCTGGCTCAGTGACTCCTTTTTTGGAAATGAGGATTGAGGATTCATCCTAGTTTGACATGTTAAACTTTATGCTCTCGCAATCCATTTTGACAGGGTGTTTCAATGACACAAAGGATAGATGACATATTAAACATCACGCTCTCGCATTCCATTTCCACAGGTGGCCACAGTAACACAACGGATCGATAGCATGTTAAACTTCACGCTCTCGTTTTCCATTTCGATGGAGTGCCGCAGTGATGCAATGGATAGATGACATGTTAAACTTCATGCTCTTGCATTCCATTTCCATGAGGTGCCGTAGTGATGCAATGGATTGATGACATGTAAAAGTTCACATTCTCGCATTCCTTTACGACGGGGTGCCACAGTGATGCAACAAATAGATGACATGTTAAACTTCACACCCTTGAATTGTCCTTCCTACTAGATGATATACACAATATAGCTTGTACATTCCAAGCTCGAAGGGTTATCTTAGAGTCTTTCCAAATTCAATTATCATTTAGGTACTTCCTACCAGATGATATGCTTCAAACTCTTGTATGCCAAGCTAGGAGGGTTATCTCAGTCCATTCCCAAATTACATTATCATTTGAGTCCTTCCTACAAGATGATCTTCTTAAAGTTCTAGCATGCCTCTCCCTCTCCCCCGCGGCTGAGGCTGTCTCCGTGTGTTTGCATGGTTCTCCCTACGCCCTGAACCTGGTCTCTGTTTACCTCCCCCCCACCAACATCCTTTTCCTGTGGCTGACGTTGTCGCCCTCGTTCGCCTCTATGTGCACGTCGTGGTGGCAGAGGACTTCATCGCCACCCATCCTTCCTAGGGCTGTTCGGTCGCTAGCCGGCAGGGCATCTCCCTCCACCAACTCCTCTGCTGTTCCCCCCTCTGCTCCCGTTGACGTTACCTTCTTTCCTCCCCAACTCCGTCGGCAGCCCAGCATCATTTATTTCACACTCTCTTCTCGTCTTCCCCTCCTTTCTGGTTTTCTCACCCTCACTTCCGGCTCTTCTGATCACCTCCCCTTCCTCATCTCGATCCACTTCTTACCTCTCTCTGACCCTACCCTTCCTCGCTTCGACTTCCGACGGGACAACTGGCGTGCTTACGCCGGAACCCTGTTGGACTCCATCGACCTCTCTCTCC
>NQII01007204.1:36167-53572 GCA_002778355.1 Clitarchus hookeri
GTGGCGGAGTCGGCCTCGGCCCGCTCCGAGGCGGTCTCCGCATACCTCCACACCACCTTCGCCTCTGCCCCCCATCCCTCTCTTTCCTCCTCCTCGTCCTCAGACGAGGAGCCTTCCCCTTCTTCATTCCCTTCGCATTTCAACCACCCTCGCTTCGATTCACTTCCCGCCTCCCACCTACAAGAACTTCCCGCAAGGCTGTCGTCCTCCTCACCCGTATCATCAATTCTATGCTGCTTATCTGCCATTTTCCTGCCTGTTGGAAATCCGCCGTTGTTGTCCTCCTTCCCAAACCCGATTCTTTCCAAGGTTGCCGAGCATGTCGTCCTCTCCCGCCTCCTCCCTGCTGTTGATGCTCTGCATCTCCTCCCTTCCCATCCAGTTTGAATTCCGCCCCCGCCATCGCCCGTGTAGAGCTCATGGTGGTGTATGGATTCTCCGGGCGGCGCCACACGGGCATGGTGCTCCTCGATCTCGCCCGTGCCTTCGACTCTGTTCCCCACTCACAATTAATTTCCTGCCTGGTCGCTACCGATTTCCCGCTCCATCTCGTCCGGCTCCTCTGCTCGTACCTGGCAGGCCATTCCTTTCAGGTGCAGGTGGAGGGGCACCTCTCCTGCCCCCGACCTGTCCCTGCTGGCGTCCCACAGGAAGCCATCCTTAGTCCCCTCATCTTCGCCCTCCACATATACGACCTCACCCCGCCGCCCGGTACCTTCCTTGTCCGGTACGCCGACGACACTTGCCTCCTTACCTCCTCTGCCACCGTGCGGCTCTTCAGGGAGTGCCTCAGCCATGGCCTCTTCTCCTTCCGCACCCAGTTTCTCTCCCATGGTATCGCCCTTAATTCCACCAAGTCTTCCTCGATCCTTTTTTCATGCTATCGCCCCTCCTTTGCCCATCCCCCTATCTTAAAGCGATGCCCATCCCTTGGTCCCCCTCTGTCCACTACCTTGGAGTCGTCCTCGACAGCTCCTTCTCCTTCGTTCCTCACCACGCTGCCGCAGTTTCCCGTTTCCGCTCAGTCATGGGGCAATTGGCCACCGTTCTCCACCCCTCTTCCGGTGCCCCTCTTCCTGTCCGCACCCCCATTTACCGCTCCCTTGTTCTCCCCCGTCTGACCTATTCTTCCCCCACCTGGGCTCACTCCTCCCTCTTCAACCTTCGCCCTCTCACCAGCTCCTACTTCCTTGGCTTGCGCCTCCTCCTTTGTCTCCCCTGGTCCACCCTCCGACACACTCTACTTCTCTGTACCTGCCTCCCTCATATTCACTCCCTACTCGCCCGTGCTTCCTTCCGCTGTCGCCTTCATCCCAACCCCTACGTCCATGTTTTCACCCATCCTCCAACACCCTCCGCCCACCCCCGCCGCCAGCTTTTCTCTGTCGACCACCTGGCAGTGGAATCAGTCTCCGCCACTGCTGACGAGTCTGTGCACGCTGCCGAGGGGCCCGGCAGCTGACGACGGCCCAGCCGACGTCCTACGGCTGCGCTTCCGCACTGATGAAGCTGTCGAATCTCACCGCTGATCGTCATAGCAGTCTACCAATCACTTCACTCCGTCGCCTCATCTCTGCTGGTTTCGCTGCCGCTTCACCGCCTGTTTGCCTGCCGCCGTGGGACAGGCGGCCCTGCTCGGAGTCACTTCCTCGCCTCCCCCCCCCTCGCATCCTCCTGCCTAGCGGCTTACCATAGCTCAACCCTTTCTATTTCCTCACTCCCAAGGACACGTTGGTGTCGGTAGGGATATTTTTCTATGTACCTATGTTTTACTGTATTCAATGTTTGTTGTTTATTGTTGTTTGTCTTGTTTCTTTGATGTTAAACTGTATACCTTGGCCATGTGCCCAAATATATTTTTTGGTTGGGGATGGGGAGTTTCTCCCTGCCCCATTGTTAAAAAAAGAAAAAAAACTGCTCTTCTGCCTGCGACTGGATCGTCGGACCTTCCACCGTCTCATCTTCTGCTTCTCTTCCCTCACCATCGCCTGTTGCAGTCTTCAATTCTTCTGCCGCTGGACCTTCACCGCCCACTGTTGGACCTTCACTGCCCACCGTCGACGTCCTCTCTTCCAAAATCGCGCCATTGACTTCCCCATCGCCTCCGTCACGAAGCTTTGTGTCTCCCCCAACGCCTCTTCGCAGCCCTTTCTCGTCTCCTCCTGTCGCCCTGGTTAAGCTGCCCCCTTCTATTCTCTCCAGAACCTCGGCTGCTGGGTCGTGTCTGTAGAGAAGTAACACAGTGCTACCGCTGTCAGGGGCTAGGCCACTCCAGCGTCCGTTGCGCCAGGGACTTCGCCTGCTTCAAGTGCGCCGGGCCCCACTAGAGTCGAGACTGCCAGGCTGCTCCGTCGTCTCGGCGCTGCACTAACTGTGGGGGTGAGCATATCGCCACATCCCATTCCTGCCCCACTCTCCAGGCTTATCTCCGCCACCACCCCCCTCGTTCGCCCACCAATGCTGTTCCTGCTTCTCCCTCTCCCCCCGACGTTTCGTCACGCCGCAAGTTTCCTTCCATCACTCGCCCCACTTGCACCCACCCCTCTTGTTCGCCTGCCCCTTCTGCCCATCCCCTGCCACCTAGTGCCACCCATCCTCCACCCCTGCTCACTGCTGCCCTTCCTCACTCCCTCCTACTTCCAACCCTTCCGCTCCCGATTGCGCCTCCTTGTCCTCCCTCTTCCACGAACTAGTCGCCTTCCTCTGCTCCTACCTTCCTTTCATCCGCTCCACCCTTCTGGCCTTCTTCCGTGCCAGTTCCCCCTCTGCCCGGTTTGATGTTTTTTTCCAGGTATTCCTGTCCTTTTTTGATGATGCCCCCACCTCTTAAGGCCCTTCTTTGGAATGCCTTCTCCATCATTCCCAAGCTCCCTGACCTTCAGTCCCTCCTCCTCACTCACTCTCCTGACCTTGTCTTTCTCTCCGAGACTTGGCTGTCCCCCACCGATCCCCATGTGCTTCCTGGGTATGCCATCCATCGTGCCGACCACGACTGTCGGGGTGGTGGGGTGGCACTCCTATGGTGATGACTACTATGTGTGAGTAGTGTTTGTCTATCGGGGGCCGAAATTCGCTCTTAGATTAATTATAACGCCTTGTATAATGTGAAATTGTGTTAAATTGTGTCGTGCCGGGCATAAACAAGAAGTAGAAATGGATGTAGAAGATTCAAACAAGAAAAGAAGGAGAAAACTACAATCAAAATATCAGGTCGAGGCATCGCAACACAGTGGATGTAAATAAACCATGTAAAAGTAAATTAATCAACAACTGGTGAGTTTGATGCATAATTAGTCTCTGTATATAGGAAATTGTGCATGAAACATCATTTAATAAGTGATTGCGACTTGAGAATACCTAAAAATAAAATTTTACGAGTGCCAAAAAATTCGTAAACATTGCCAACTCTGATAATAATTGATTTCAATTGTTGGTTGTGTTATTTGAAGCTAAAAATTACAGAATAATGTTTAAAACTGAGTTATCGAGTGAGCTATAACAGTTAGAAAAGGATTTAATCACTTTTAAAAACTCCGATAAAATTTGTAAGTGGAAGTTGGACAATTCTAGGTTAAAAAGCAAAATAATTATTTTCTTGTAATAAACTGGATGGATAAAAGTATGAGACAACTTTAAATATAATAGGACAAAGATCCTAAAGGATTCGGCACTGGTAAAATAAAATTTAGTCATAAAATGGAATGTTTGTGTAGCATCGATAAGTAACGAAAGCAATACGAGCTAAAGCAGATTAGGGCTTACAATTTTATCAAAATTGAGTGATATTGTCAATAATACACCAATTTTTAAGAAGTTCAGCGATACATCATAATTGTACACAATAGAATTAAAAGCAATAAAAGGGAATGATATTAATGGCAAACTTAATAAGAATATCTTTCAGCATGGACCTATAAACTCGAAAACACATAATTGGTGGGTATTATGAGTTTTTTGAGAATTTAAAAGTTGTCAATATTTTGGTAAAATGACAAGTTAATGATACAATTAATAATAAATAATACAGATGTTAGGAAGGAGTAACTAATCACAGGTATCGACAAATAGATGCTGAAGTAGGTGAGAACCTATAATTTAATATAATTCCAAGGGATTTATATGTTTTTTAAACATATAACAAAAATTTGATTGGGTTTGCCAAGGACATGCAGGTATGATGCAAGATACATTTTTGGGTTACATTTGATAAAGAATAATAGGATAACTAGAAATGTGATCTAAATAAGAAGACCGATTTGTAAATTAAACTGAATTAGGTGATAAATTGGACAAATATATTAGTCAACTGAACGACAAATCAAAATCCTGTTAATGTGGCAGATTTAAATGGTAACATGAACTGGTATATGGAAGACTATGAGATAAGCTGGGCAAGAGACAGGTACTTTGTATTAAAATTGTTAGAACTGTGATTTAAAAATTATTTACGGTATATTAAAAACATCAATTTAGCGACAAAATTATAATTAAGAAACATAAGCGGTAGGAACCTGAAATCAATAGAAAATATTGAACAACACAAGCTAATCTGGGTGCTAATCGAAATACCAGATTGATTCAAGAGCTATTAATAAAAATTATTATTATTTTGGGAAAGTGGAAGAATTGATAGGCTATGTCCACGATGGAATCAATGGTTGATTATTGGTAGGAACTGGCAAATAATTGACGGGAAATTGTTGAAAGCATTAGTTTACATGTACGAGAACCTATAAATTAATTGTATTAATGCAAGTATTCAATTAAACAACATATACAAATAATTAGGTTGTGGCACTAACCAAGTCAATTTAACGACAAAATTATAATTAAGAAAAATTAGTGGTCAAAACTTGAAATCAATAGAAAACATTGAACAACACAAGCTAATCTGGGTGCTAACCCAAATACTGGATGGATTCAAGAACTATTAATATAAATAATGACTATTTTGGGAAAGTGGAAGAATTGATATGCTATGTTCACGATAGAATCAATGGTTGATTATTAGTAGGAACTAAGCAAATAATTGATGGGAAATCGTTGAAAGCAAGGGTTAATGTGTCCGAGAACCTATAAATTAACTGTATTAATAAAAGTATTCAATTAATGATAAAATATATCAAAGGAATTTAGAAGGTCTTATAATTGAAATAGTATATATATATTATTGTTGGATAACACTCAAGTAAGCTAATGATATATGAATTATCGTTAATTGAGATATCAAATACCTAAATGATAGATTATTGGAAACTCTATCGGGGCACCAAATGTGGACAAGATAGAACTCAACAAGAATTAGGTGTACTTGAAATTGATATGGTTATGATTATATGATCACAGGTAAGTGATAATAAATCTAAGAAATCTATTAGAGCAACAAGAGGATAATAGAAGGTGACATAAATAGAAGAGGATAATACTGTGAAGATAAGTGAATTAATATACAGTTAAATCCCGATAATTCGTATATCCCGCTAATTCGTACAAATTTGCCAGTCCCTTGAGAAAATCCCTTTAATTCGTAAAAAAAAACAATGCATTCCGGTCCCCTCGATAATACGTATTTATTTTAGTGCTCGAGCTCAATTAAAACTTCTTATAATTCTTATTTCCAACTTAAAAATATTGTTAACTCGTAACGTTTTTAACACTAGACTGTACACCAGCTCTAGATTTATGCAATTCGGGTAGGGTAAAAAGACCGGAAGGGTACTGAGGGACGTAGGAGGATTTGAAGGGCAGGAAATGATGCCGAGTAGGCTGTGAGGCGATGTGTCTGTGATTCCCAGAACTAAGAGGCGCCTTGCTGTCCGGTCTACGGTTATGAGAGGGTAGGAAGGAGCAGAGCGATTGAAAAGTTAGTCAGTTCGGTCTTAGCCATGCCTCTGAAAAGAGCTAATAAGTTTATTTCCATTAGAGAAAAAAAAATCATTAACGCCGTGGCTGGTGGTGATAAAAAAATTGTCGTGTCCAAACGTTATAACGTTCCTCCTTCCACAATAACATCAATTCTGAAGAACAAGAACAATATCGTCTCCAAGATATTGGACATCAGAGTGAAGCACTTGAAGACTGGTGAGTACCCATAACTAGAAGATAATTTTATAAAGTGGTTTGCGCAAGCACGGTATTCGAATGTGCCAGTTAGAGGAAACATTTTAAGAGAAAAAGCAAACGTTTCCGCAGAAAAAATGGGATTTAAAGTCTTTCGTGCGAGTGATGGTTGGTTTGATAGGTTTAAAAAAAGGCACAGTATAAAATTTAAAAAGCTAAGTGGGGAAAGTGTGAGTGTATCAGCCGACGTTTGTTCTGAGTGGAAAGACGAATTGGGAGAAATAATCGATTCTTATGAGCCCAACAACATTTTTAATGCCGATGAGACGGGGTTATTTTATAAGTGTCTCTCCGACCGATCAATGTGTTTTACGGAAGAAAAGTGTAATGGCGAAAAAAATATTAAAGAACATGTAACCATATTGTTGGCCGCCCACATGGATGGATCTGAGAAATTAAGACAGCTAATGATAGGCAAATCAGCCAAGCCAAGATGTTTTAAAAACATAAAAACTTTTCCGATGACCTAACATGCAAACAAAAAAGCGTGGATGATGGGCGAATTATTCAAGGAATGGATACGATCAGAGAATGCTGATTTAAAGAAAAGGCAGCGAAAAATTATACTTTTCATGGATAATTGTACGGCCCACAACAATACCCCACCGCTCAGTCATGTTAATGTTGTGTTTTTGCCTGCCAACACCACTTCTAAGCTGCAGCCTCTAGACCAGGGCATATATAAAACGTTTAAAACCTTTGACCACAAGAAAGTAGTGATGCAACTCTTTGACAGCATCGATGATGGGAAGGATCATAAAATCACTTTATTTTCAGCCATGAACATTGCTCATAAGACGTGGTAAAGTGTTAGCGAAAGCACAATAAAAAACGGTTTTCGTGCTTGTGGATTCACGAAAGTGAAACTTTCATCAGCAGTTACTGAACAAGACTTAGAATGCCCTGTGAATTGGAATTGTCTTCCTCAAAATAAAGAAAATTCTATAAATTTTGAAGATTTCGTCCATTTAGACGATGGCCTATCGGTAGCGGGGATTCCAACTGATGACGAAATTTTGGCTCCATCTCAGGACATTGATGGTGAAGGTGATGACGAAGATGATGTACCGACAATTACACCTAAAGTGGCTAAACAATACATCAACAACGTGCGCCATTTCTTAACGAAACCAGACGTTGGCGATCAAGTATTTTCTGCTTTGAACATGCTTGACAAAGCCATCGACAATACCCGTCTGCAAGGCTTGCACCAAAAGAAAATTACAGATTTTTTTAACATAAATTTTTTATGTGTTTTTAATTTATGTAACTATTCATTTGTATATACATATGTATACATAATATGTAGCCATGCGTTTATCATTACATATTAATGCAAATTTGCATTAGTCTCGTTATTATGTTTTTTTTTGCTCCCGATTATTGGTAATCCCGTTAATTTGAATATCTCGATAATTCATATTTAACATTCAGTCCCTTGACAATACGAATTATCGGGATTCTACTGTATTTGATAATGGTGATGTGTTGTTGGATTGACTATTTATATACATGATAAATTCATAAGCTGACAATTGATGTTGCTCACATCAACAATTAACTGGCAAATGTTAATAGCATTTAATAATTTATGAGATAACCCATAAATTAATGAGAACAATGATAGCTATTAAACAAAGCAAAAGATATAACAAAGTTTCTGGGGTACTACAATATATGTAATAACATAAATTCCAGAAATTAGGATGATTTATAATAGAATTAGATATGAACAAGGCTAAAAACTCCAAGTAAATACATATATTACGGATTGTTGGAGGAATATAAAAAAAATGTTAAGATAGTGCTCTGGGACACTTTGATCGGGCACTAGCCATGGGTTATTGGGGCACTAACTATGTACAGTATAATAAATTTCAGAAACTATGATGTTTCGAAATAGATATGATAAATGAATAAGGGTAATAAATGTCAAGTAAATAATAAACAATATAACATGGATTATTAGAGAAGGTTAAAAAAATTTTCAAGAAAGTGCCCTGGGGCAAGTGCCCTGGGGCACTTTGGTGGGTGCATAGTAATCATGGAAATGGATAATAAATAGTATATTTAGGATGTTAAAGCCAGTGGATGAAGGATAGAGCAAGGTGAAACAATTAGAAGAGGATAATTCCTTGAAGACAAGCAAATTAATATAAATAATATATATATTAATAGTTGGAAAATCTTAATTGATGATTGATGTTTACAATTATAACTTAATGATTGATATGTGTAAACATGAAAATTAAATGGTAAATTGTAAAATATATGAATAAGCTGTGTAATGACACATGAATTCACTAGAATATAGATATTGATATATAACATAGATAAATAAAGTTGCTGGGGCACTAACCATTTGTTGGTGTACTAACTATGTATTAATATAAAAATTAGAATTGATGATTGATTGAAATTATAATTAAATAAGGCAGAAGGTATAACATATTATAAGTGCGAAAGGCACGCGATTTTACGGTTTTCTCTTGGAATTTGTAGTAAATTAATTCAAGAATTCATCTTGGGGCACTGTGTGCTTATGAATGAGGGTTTACATATCGTTATAGTATGTTATGGATAATAGATCTGGGATTGTTAGCTGAAGAAGAATAATAGATGGTGTAATAAATTGAAGAGGACAACTACTGAAAATAAGAAAATACTTAGTGTTGTAATTGTGTAGCAACATTGGTATTTTGAAGAATAAAGAAGATATAGGTAAATAAGAATAATTTAGCTAATCATAAGAGTATTTAGGTGTTCATATTAATGGTAATGTATGAAATGAAGACCTTAGGTGATGGTATTTTTACGAAATCTAATATGATCAAGTTAGGCGTATGGATTTATAATTTTGATGGATTTTAGAAATGAATATAAAAATTCACTGATCACTTGTGGTCGACAGTAAGTTGAGGTCATAAAATTAATCTGGGCCAAAAAAGAAATTAATTTAAGCACTATAAATGGGTGATCAGGTGTGATCTAGTTTTGACTTTTGATATGTTATATAGGTTAACGAGTTCAGTTAGGGATAAGAGTTGTGTTCCCCTGAAGTTAATAATATTGATGTAATGCAAGGATCAAGTTTAAAAGGGATTTACCTATCATCCATAGGAATGAAGAATTATAAATTTGAGTGTGAATTCAAGCAGACACGATATTGTTGGATGAATAATTGTGACACTTATGGCAAGTACAAATATATCAGAGACAAACGAGCATAAGTATAGGCTGCGGAGTAAGAAGAGATTGAGATAAAGTAGTTTCGAGACTATATCATAACCAAAATGGTAATGGATATTACTGTGAAACCCGGCACGACACACAGCACCAAAATTTTTTATAAGATTTGGAGGTGGTTTTCGCCCCCCGATAGTGTAATTGGCGATGGCAGACCAAAGAAGGTTGGAGAGAGGAGAGGAGGATGATGAGAGAGGAAACAGAGGAAGGTATATAGGATCCCCTTTCCAAAAAGGAGGAAGGGTGCAGAGATCACCAACGAGGAGAGATGAAGAAGAAAATTTGAGAAGAGGACAACAGCAACCTCAACAACAAAGAAGGCAAGAAAGTCGAAGATGCAGAAAAATTTTCATTTCAACGAGATTTCGAAAAATATATTAGTGGTGAAGAAAATCTTGGAAGAGAAGAGGAAGAACAAGGTAGTAGTGGAAAAGGGGAAAATAGAAAGCATGAAGGACACAGTAAAAAGAAGAAAAAACAAAAAGAAGATTGGGTGGAAATTATGGAGGAAGAGGAAATGAAAACTGGTAAGAAAAGAAGTTTGGAGGAGTCGGAAGATGATGAAGAAGAGAATAAAAAAAGAAGAGTACTTAATAAAACTAGAACTGTAACGGCTCTTAGCCAAGCTAGTAAACAAGTTAATGAAATGATGTTATATCTAATAAAGGATAACAAAACTATCTCGGAACGTATAAAAAAACATATTATGGAAATAATAAAAAATTTACATCAGATCATATTAGAACAGGAAGTGGAGATAATGCAGAAGAATAATGAAATAGAAAGAACAGAAATAAGATATAGAGAAGAAAAGAAGAAAAGAGAAGAAAGAGAAGAGAGAGAAGTGGAAAAACAACAGACAAAGGAAGAAACTAATAGAAGTGGAAACGAAGAAAGATGTAATGTAACTAACATTGGAGTATGGAATAAGAAGGAAGAACCAGTTGTATTAATGATTGAACCGGCGATAACCCGCACAGGAGCGAGTAGTGAGACCACCAAGAATGAAATAATGAGACACACAAGACCTGGGGAGAAGAAAATACAAATCAACTATATGTGGAAAGTTCGTAATAATGGAATAGGAATGGAAGTTACCTTACGAAATTCAAGCAAAGAAAATGGAAAGTTGAGATTAGAAACAAACAAATAAATATGAGAGTCATCAGGAAAGAGAATAAAAAACTCAAGATAATAGTGTTTGATATAGACAAGGAAAAAAGGGATGAAGATTTTAAAGATGAAGTATACTATCAAAATTTTACAGATATACCTAAGGAAGATTTTAAGATTTTATTTAAAACAAAACCAAAGAATAACCTCAACAATATAATAATAAAAGTCAGTCCGCAGATATGGAGGAAACCGGATGATAGGCCAAATATATATTGTAATTGGAGGGTACATAACACCAAGGAATTTATATCACCTATGAGGTGCGTAAAATGTTTTAGGTATGGCCACACGCAAAAATGGTGTAGGAAGGAGGAAAGTGTTTGCAAGAAATGTGCAAAAACGGGCTATAATGAATTTAACTGTAAGAACGTAGAAGAAAAATGTATAAACTGTATAAGAATAAAGAAGACAGACCCACAAATTAATCATAAAGCCACAGATATGAATTGTCCTTGTTTGAATAATGCGAGAGAAAGGTTAAAAAAATAAACCAATTATGGAATGTAAATCAATAGTGTGTTTGAGAGCAGTTCAACAGAACTTGCAAAAATCCAGAGTTAACACATTACATTTGATTGAAGAAATAGTAAGTCAAGGTTGTGAACTAATATTAATTCAGGAACCATATCTTTATAAAGATAAATTTACTAATATGGATAGTGATTGGAACATATTTTATGGAAGTAAGAAAGAAAAGATCTTAACGGTAATATTGTGTAATAAAAAGATACAAAGTATAATGATGAATCAATATACGGATAACGAAATGGTCACTATAAAAATATATACTGAAGGAAGAGAGATAAATGTGGTTAATGTGTACTGTCCACCTGATGGTGATATTACTAAAACAATTGATAAAATAAATAAAATAATAAAGATGTAGAAAAATGTAAATTGGATAATATACGGGGATGTGAATGCCAAGTAACCATTATGGTATTCAAAGACAAGAGATATAAGAGGGGAGGCAATAGAAGAATTAATATATAATAATAAACTAAATATATTAAATGTTGATATGGAATTATATACGTACGACTCTATCCATGGGCAGGATAATATTGACGTAATTTTAGTCTTAGATGGAATCGTTAAAGAATGTGACAACTGGAACATAAATATGAGCATCAGCGATCACAACAAGATCAGTTTCGACTGGATAAGGGGGAATGTTAAAATCATAGAAGATAAGATTCGATTACACAGACTAGTCAAAGATTTGAAAATAGCAAGAAAGAAGGTAGAAGATGGAATCAATATAGAAAAGCCAAGTTATTGGAGTATAGATAATAGAATTGAATATTTAAAAACATTATTAAGGAAGCATGCACACAGAAAAAGAGAATAAATAGAAAATATCCAGTGAAAAAGAAGATATGGTGGTGGAATCAAGAATTAACAGATAGAAAAAGGATGGTAAATAAGAAGAGTAGAAGGTATAGGAATTGTTGTCATTGTGATGCTAGAAATTTATACAAAGAAGACTATAAAATAGAAAGAAAGGCGTATAAACAAATGATTAGAAATAACATGATCATCAGTTGGAGAGATTTTATAATCAAGGAAAGTAAGGACAACATCTGGAATATACCTGATAAGTTAATAAGAGGGAAAATTAAAAAATACGAGAAGATTGGTACATTATGGATTAATGGAAGATATACTGAAGGCATTCAAGAAACATATATCAAATTAATAAATACATTGATACCAGACACAACTATAGAATATTACATGATTATGGAAAAATATGAGAAGGATAATACAAATTATAAGGAAATAAGTATGGATGAGTTGGAGGACGCTGTAAGATGTAGTGGAATGAAAAAAGCCCCAGGAAATGATAATATCACTGTTGAAGTAATTAAGAGATATGGGAGGAAATTAACGCTGAATTATTAAACATAATGAATACATGCATGAAAGAAGAAAAATTCCCAGAAGCATGGAAGAAAGCAGAGATTATAATAATATATAAAGGAAATAACAAGGAAAAATCGAATCCTGCATCATACAGACCAATATGCCTCCTTCCAGTAATGGAGAAAGTATTGGAGAGAACGATCTTAAATAGAATAAGAATGTCTATAGAAACGGAATTAAATATTAACCAATTTGGATTCAGGAGAAACAAATCGACAGAAAATGCAATTAGAAAAGTAATAGAAATAATAGAAAATATAAAGACAAATGTCCTATTAATCATGATAGATATATCTAATGCCTTTTCAACTCTAGAATGGAACTGTATCAAACAAGAAATTATAAACTTAAATATAGGTATAACAGAAAAAATGTACTGTTGAATTACTTCAAAGATAGGACTGTAGCAATCACGAATAACTTGATACACTATGAAAAAATCATGAATAGAAGTTGTCCACAAGGGTCAATTTTGGGACCCACAATTTGGAACTTAGTTATTTAATAAATACTTGAATCTAGATAAGAAGGAAAATATTGAAAGGATAGCATTTGCAGATGATTGTTTGGTTATCGTGGGTGGAGACAATAGAAGAGTAATTGAAACAAAAGCAAACGAAGAAATGCAAAAGTTAAAGGTATGGACAGAGTTAAGTGGACTTAAGGTGGCTGTTGAAAAAACAGTAGGAATCCTGGTAAAAGGGAAACTAGGTGCAAGACCCCCAACAATTAAATACAATGATAAGAGCATCAAATTACAAACCAAGCTAAATATTTGGGTATTATAATAGATAATAGATTAACTTTTATACCACACATAAATATGATGAATGATAAATTAAAGACCCTATGTAATAGAATTAGTAAAAATATTTGGAAATATGTAAGTTATAGCTCAAAATCAAGGAAGATAATTTTTAGATCATTATTTGTTAATACAATTACATATGGTATTGCCGTTAGAGATAATAAAATACAAAACAAGTATATCATCAAAAGACTCGGAGTGTTACAAAGATTTGTGCTAATTAAAATACATAATATGGTTTGAACCACATCCTATGCTACAACTATAATTTTAAACAAGGAAATACCAATAGATTTTATAATTAATAACAGAAATATAATATAAAATTGAAATATACGGATCTACTAATTAGAATAAATGGGAACACATATAAAGGTTTTACAGAACAGAAAATAAGATGAAGCCATAGAATAGAAGACGATACAATCTTAGGACTTAAAGAGATCAAAGCAATACTACATACTGAAGCTATAAGGAATTGGGAACAAGAATCGTATAAAGATGGTGGTAATTTAGATGTGAAAAATTATATAAGAAATTTAGATGATTGGTATAATGCTAAGGTAAATTTTAATAAATCAGTAAAAGATATAATAAGTGGACACGGACAATTTAAAAGTTATTTTAAAAAAATTAATAAAATTGAGAATGATATCGGCGAGTGTGAGGAAGGTATACAGAATACATATCATATATTAAATGATTGTAAAATGTTCGATGAGGAAAGAATGGAACTCAGGGATAAACTAAGAAGAAGGATGAACTATGACCCTTGAAGAAATATAAAATATATGAAAAGGAAGTTTATAATGAGGTAGAAAATATGATAATAAAAATTTACAGAGCATTAAAAACTTTGAATAATGATTTGTTGGACTAAGTTTCAAACTAGGAATTAAATGGGGCGCAAGGAAAGTACCCGATGGCTGCGTCAGGCGAGACCAGTGAGGCGCCTGGGTAACTAGGCAAGGGCCCCGGAATGTGCCACGCTTGCTGGTAAGGCTGGCGCAGAACGGAGAAAGCCTTGCTTGAGGATGGGAATTTAGTTGAACTGTTTGGAAATGTATACGATGGATTTATGGATATAATATTGGTTGCGTCATAGAGATGAATATTATTATTATTCTTTAATATTAAGTCTTAATGTTTTTAATAAAAATTTAATTACATGTTTAAATTTCAATGGATTTAATAATTGGTGGTATACTATATATGTATGATTATTGTTGTTGAATTGTATATTTAAAATATTTTAGAAAAAATACCTAGGGAGGGAGTCGGGGTCGAAGTGACAGCCTCCCTGTGGCTCCCCGTGTCAACTGGTAAAACCAGGCTAATAGTCACTGCTCCCTCCCTTGGAGATTCCCCAGCTTCTCAGTTATTTTAACTCAGTATAATGCATTTTTAAATATAACTGGATGTTGAATATTATTGAATTAATCAACAATAGATACTTGGAATATAAGTGAATAAGAGAACCGATCCCTTGGTGGTGCTAATGGTTTAATATTAAAAGAAAAATTAATAAAAATAATATATGATAACTAATTATGACTAATAAAATGATAGAGAAGGGAATCCCAGCAAGGCCTTGAGGCCAAGAGGGAATTGCAATTACATACTGTCTGTTTGTTCCTCCCTCCTCCACCACCACCATTCCCTCTCCCTATGCCCCGCAACTGAGGCTGTCGCCATGTGGCTGCACGGTTCTCCCTACGCCCTGGCTCTGGTGTCTGTGTACCTTCCCCCCTTCCCCCGCCACCTTTTGCCATGGCTGACGTTGTCGCCCTCGGTCGCCTCGATGTACACGTCGTGGTGGCTGGGGACTTCAACACCTCTCATCATTCCTGAGGCTGTCCGGTCGCTAACCGGTGGGGCAGCTCCCTCCACCAGGTCGTCCACCGTTCCCCCCTCTCCCTTTCCGCTCCGGTTGACACTACCTTTTTTCCTCCCCAACTCCGCCAGCGGCCCAGCATCATTGACTTCGCCCTCTCCTCTCTTCTTCCACTTCTTTCTGATTTTCTACCCCTCACTTCCGGTTCTTCCGATCACCTCCCTGTCCTCTTCTCTGTCCACTTCTTGACCTTCTCTGATCCCATGCTTCCCCGCTTCGACTTCCATCGGGGCGACTGGCGTGGCTACGCCGGTACCCTGTCAGACTCTACCGACCTCTCTCTCCCCATCCATTCCCCTATTGCTGTAGATGATGCTGTCGCCTCCCTGAACCGCTCCATTCTAGCTGCGGCCTCGCACACATTCTCCTCACTGCTCCTGCCGTTCGCTCCGCCCCCTTTCCTCCCCGCATCCACGCCACCTTGTCCCTGCAGGATCACTTCCGCGGCCACTCGCAGGCTTTGCGGTTCCCGTGGCATCGGTGGGTTTACCTCCTGCTGCGGGATTGCTGCCGCCGGTTGGTCGCGGAGTGGTCTTCGGCTCGGAAGACTCGACAACTGCGGTCCCTCACCACCCACTCCGGTTCCCTCAGGACCTACCTTTGTCACCTACGCTCCTCCCCCTCTTCCATTCCTCCCCTCACAACCGCCGCCGGGGTGGCTGAGTCGGCCTCGGGGCGTTCAGAGGCGATATCCGTCTACCTCCATACCACATTTGCCTCTGCCCCTTATCCCTCTCTTTCCTCCTCCACGTTCTCGGATGAGGAACCCTCGCCTTCTCTTTTCTCCCACGTCTCGCAACCCTTGAACCCTGACCGTCCGTCCTTCCGACTCTCTACTCCCGCACAGGTCCGCTCCCTCTCCTCCAGGGCCCCTGGCTACGATTCTCTTCCTGCCCCCTTCCCCCCGGAACTTCCATGCGAGGTTGTCGTTCTCCTTACCCATGTAATTAATTCCATGCTCTTTTGCGATTTCCCGGCCTGCTGGAAATCCACTGTCGTCGTCCCCATCCCTAAACCCGGTAAACCGCCCTTCCTCCTACTGTCCCATCTCCCTTCTTCCACTCCTCACCAAGGTCGCCGAGCATGTCATCCTCTTCCGTCTCCTCCCTGCCATTGACACTCTGAATCTCCTCCCTTACCACCAGTTTGGCTTCCGCCCCCACCATTCCACCTCCCACTCCATCGGCCATGTGGAGCTTCTGGTGGTGTCTGGGTTCTCCAGGAGGCGCCACTAGAGCATGGTACTCCCCGACCTCGCTCGCGCGTTCGACTCTGTCCCCCACTCACAACTCGTCTCCCGCCTCACCGCCTCAGCTCTCCCGCCCCATCTCGTCAGGCTCTTCTGCTTGAACCTGGCGGGCAGTTCCTTCCAGGTGCAGGTGGAGGGGTGCCTCTCCCACCCTGTCCTGTCCCTGCTGGCGACCCCCAGGGCGCTATTCTCAGCCCCTCCATTTAGCCCTCCACATTGGCGACCTAAACCAGCCACATGTTACCTTCCTCATCCAGTACGCTGACTACACTTGCCTCCTTACCTCCTCGGCCTCCGAGCGGCTACTTGGTGAGCGCCACACCTGTGGTCTCTACTCCCTCCGCAACCAATTCCTCTCCCATGGTATCGCCCTCAATTCCTCCAAGTCTTCCTCGATCCTTTTCTCCCGATATCACCCCTCCTTGGCCCACCCCTTTACTTGATGCTATGCCTATCCCTTGGTCCCCCCTCTTTCCGCTACCTTGGTTTCGTCCTCGATGGCTCCTTGTCCTTCATTCCTCATCTCGCTGCCACAGTTTCCCATTTCCGCTCCGTCATAGCGCAATTGGTCCCCGTCCTCCGTCCCTTTTCCGGTACCCCTCTCCTCCTCCGCACCACCATTTATCGATCCCTCGTTCTCCCCCGTGTGACTTATGCTTCTCCCAACTGGGCCCACTCTTCTCTCTGCCACCCTCACCCTAACAAATGCTCCTGCTTCCTTGGCTTCCGCCTCCTCCTTGGTCTCCCTCGGTCCACCCTCCGGTGCACCCTGCTTCTCCGAACCGGCCTTCCTCTTATTCATTCCATTCTCGCCCGTGCTTCCTTTCGCTTTCTCTTTCGCTGTAGCCTTCATCCCAACCCCTTCGTCCGTGTTTTCAACCATCCTCCTCCACTCTCCGACCACCCCCGCCGCTCGCTTTTCACTGCCGAACACCTGGCCATTGACTCGGACTCTGGCGCCGCTGAAGACTCCGTGAACGTTGACG
>NQII01007204.1:53600-110644 GCA_002778355.1 Clitarchus hookeri
GGGGGGGGGGGGAGTAGCTGACAACGGCCTACTCCATGTCCTATGGCTGCACTCCTTCACCAATAACTCCGTCGCCTCTCACCACAGATCTTCACCGTCTACCAATTACTTAATTCAGTCACCTCCTCTCTTCTGGATTAGCTGCCGCTTATCCGCCTGTTCGCCTGCCACCGTGGGACGAACGGCCCCACTCGGAGTGACTTACTCCCCCTCCCCCTCCCCCTCGCGACCTCACACCCAGCAGCCCATCATAGCTTTCCTCTTTTTATTTTCTTCACTCCCAAGGACACCCCCAGTTCGGTCACGCTCTGTTCCCATAACCGTCATGATGATCACCTCAAGTCTCTCTTCCCTTCCCCTTCTTCCTCCCCTACTGGTGCCCCGATTCGGGGTTGCCTGCTGACCGTCTCCTGCCTGCTGGATGGCACTGACCTCGCCGCATCGTTCGCCTCGTCTTCTGCTTCCTCTCCGCCTCCAGTCGCAGTCTTCGGATCTTCCGCCACTAGAACTTCGCTGCCCGCCATCA
Source organism: Clitarchus hookeri (assembly GCA_002778355.1). Lineage (NCBI taxonomy): Eukaryota > Metazoa > Arthropoda > Insecta > Phasmatodea > Phasmatidae > Clitarchus > Clitarchus hookeri. The sequence continues at coordinate 54,127 of NQII01007204.1, forward strand.
TCATCTCTGCCTTTCAGATCTTTCACTACTCCCTCGCCTGCCTCTCTCTCCGCTTCTTTCTGCCTTGCCACCCTGGCTCGCCCCCGTCTCCACTCTCACCATCACCCCCACTTCTTTTTTATCCATCGTCCCCTGCTTCGCTTCGCCGCTAGTGACGTCGCAGCTTCTCTCGGCCTTGGTGGCGGTGCCTCCCCTCCTTCCCCGTGCATATCGTTCCTCCCTTGTACACCAGGATCATTCCCACCTGCTCTTTACCCCGTCCCTGCCCGTCGCCCCTGCCATTCTCCCTCTTCATCCTCTTGGGCGAATTGTTAGCCCTACTCTCCTCCTCTCTCAGCCCTGCCGCCAGGGCCTCGTCTCTTCCGCCGCTTCTGCCATCTTCGTCGCCTGTTGTGGCGTCAGGGGCCTAGGACACGGACGTCTCGCCATCACTGCTGGTTGCTCATGCTTCTGCTGCACCCGGTGCCCACCGTGTCACCGCCACAGTCCACATTGACACGGATGGGTTCCAGGTACCCTCGTTGTCCCGCCGCTCGCCACTATCCATCCCTACCGTGTCCGCTTTGCCCACTTCCCACCGGTTTTCCCTGCTCTCCGAGGACCCCGATGCCATTGTTGTTGACTCTTCTTCTGAAAGTGCTGCTTCCTATCCTCCCCATGCTCGCGTCGCTCTTCGCGGGTCCCTCCTCCACATCTTCCCTCATCGTCTGCTCCTGTCTCATCCTCTCAGCCTTCTCCTGCTGCTTCCTCTTGTGGCCCTGCTGACCACNTCTTCCCTCATCGTCTGCTCCTGTCTCATCCTCTCAGCCTTCTCCTGCTGCTTCCTCTTGTGGCCCTGCTGACCACCCTGCTGCTCCTACTACTCCTCCTGGTGCCCCCTCGCATGCTTGTATGCCTTTAATCTCCTTTCTGGTTTCTCCCTCTTCTCAACACTTCCTGGCTGCTCGTAACCTCGAACGGCTCCTTTCTAACCCCCTTTCTGTCTCATCCATCGATGATCGTACTTCCTTCTACACCTCCAAAGCCGCTGACCATTCATTTCTCATCGAACATTTCACCCAGCTCGGATACCGTCCTTTTACCTCCCTCCACCACGAAGAGCACGTCGACCAGGTTGTTTTCAAACGCCTCCTTCTTACCTCCGTCGACGACCGCTCCACCGAACTCTGCGTCATTGACTTCCCCGTCGCATCCATCACAAAGCTTTGTGTCTCCCTCATCGCTTCTTCGCAGCCCTTCCTCGTCTCCACTTGCCGCCCTGGGGAAGCGGCCCCTTTCTATTCTCTCCGGAACCTCGGCTGCTGGGTCATGTCTATGGAAAAGTACTGCGGCTTCGAGAAGGTGGCACACTGCTACCTCTGCCAGGTGCTGGGCCACTGCAGCATCCGCTGCGCTGGGGACATGGCCTGCTTCAATTGCGCCGGGCCCTACTGGAGTCAGGACTGCCAGGCTGCTCCATCATCCAGGCGCTGCACGAATTGCGGGGGTGAGCATATCACTACATCCCACTCCTGCCACACCCTCTAGGCTTATCATAGCCACCATCCCCCTCACTATCCCGCCACCGCTCTCCTGCTGCTCCCTCTTCCACCGATATTTCCTCTCGCCTTAAGTTTCCTGCCACTACCCGCCCTGCTTGGACCCGCCCCTCTGGTTGGCCTTCTCTTTCTGCCTCCCTGCGGCATCCGCCACTGCCTAGTACCGCCCCTCCTCCACATCCGCCATCTGCTGCCCTTCCTCACTACCCTTCTGCTTCCGACCCTTCTGCTCCCGATTGCGCCTCCTTGCCTACCCTCTTCCACAACTTTCTCCGTTCCTACCTTCCTTTCATCCATTCCACCCTTCTTGCCTTCTCACGTGCCCGTTTCCCATCCACCTAGTTTGATGTCCTTCTCCAGTCATTCCTGTCCATTTCTGATGATGCCCCCTCCTCTTAAGGCTCTTCTTTAGAATGCCTTCTCCCTCCTTCCCAAGCTCCCTGGCCTTCAGTCCCTCCACCTCGCTCACTCTCCTGACCTCGTCTTCCTCTCTGAGACTTGGCTGTCCCCCACCGATCCTCTTGTGCTTCCTGGGTATGCCACCCATCGCGCCGACCGCGATGGTCGGGGTGGTGGGGTGGCCCTCCTTGTGTGTTCCTCCCTCCCCCACCTTCGCCATTCTGTCTGCCTGTCCCCGAAGGCTGAGGCTGTCGCAGTGCGGCTGCACAGTTCTCCCTACGCCCTGGCCCTGGTTTCTGTGTACATCCCACCAGCATCCTTTTCCTGTGACTGACATTGATGCCCTCGGTCGCCTGGTTGTACATGTCATGGTGGCCGAGAACTTCAACACCAATCACCCTTCCTGGGGCTGTCTGGTCGCTAACCGGTGGGGAAGCTCCCTCCACCAGTTCCTCCGTAGTTCCCCTCTCTCCCTTTCAGCTCTGGTTGACCCACATTTTTTCCTCGCCAACTCCACCGGTAGCCCAGCATCATTGACTTCGCTCTCTCCTCTCATCTTCCCCTTCTTTCTGATTTTCTCACTCTCACTACCGGCTCTTCCTATCACCACCCCATCCTCTTCTCTGTCCACTTCTTGCCCCTTTCTGATTCCACCCTTCACCATTTCAACTTCCATTGGGGCGACTAGTGTGGCTATGCCAGTACCCGGTCTGCTTCCATCGACCTCTCTCTCATCCCATCCGTTCCCCTGCCGCTCTCGCTGATGCTGTCGCCTCCCTGACCCGCTCCATCCTCGCGGCGGCCTTGGCGCCCATTCCCCTGTTTGCTCCTGCTGTTTGCTCCTTGCTCCGCCCCCTTTCCTCCCCGCATCCGCTCCGCCTTGTCCCTGCTGGATCACTTCCGCGGCCGCCACTGGCAGGCTTTGCGGTCCCCGTGGGGTCCTGCTGCAGGGTCGCTGCAGAGTCCACCCTCTGCACCCAATTCTTCCACCATGGTATCGCCCTTAATTCCTCCAAGTCTTCCTCGATCCTTTTCTCCCTTTTCTCCTGCTATCACCTCCTTGTCCCACCCCCCTTATCCTGATGCCAACATCGCCTCCAACTGTTGATCTTCTTCGCAGTCTACCGAGTACTTCTTACCGTCAACTCCCCTCTTCTGGATTCACCGCCACTTCTTCGTCTGTTCACCTGCCACCGTGGGACGAGCGGCCCTGCCCCCACCCTCTCGCTTCCTACCACCCGGCAGCCCACCATATCTTTCCCCTCTTTTTTTTTTCACTCCCATGGACATGGTGCCAGTAGGAGTATGTTATATGTATCTCTGTATTAAATGTTTGCTGTTTATTGTTGTTTGTCCTGTTTATTTCTCATTGTTCCATATACCAGGCCCTGTGCCCTTGTACATCTTTTGGTTGGGGGTGGGGAGTTTCTCCCTGCCCCCTTAAATAAAAAAAAAACAAAATAGTTTGAAGGGAAACCAAGATGATGAGTGCTAGTGAAGTGAGATAAGTGTTTATAATATTCACCAGGTATTGTACTGTTTGCGAAATTCGTATAACGAATTAATGTGCTGTAAATCTGAAAATATATTTATGTGTTCAATGTTAGGTTAAATATATGTTTTCAGGTTCTAATTCGTGTGGTTGGGTTTGGGGACGACCTGTAATAGATCCATCCCCTATGAATTCACACCCAGTGAATAAAAATTCAGGGCAAAAAGCTATTTTCGATGGAAAAAACAGTGATTATATAGTTAACCTAAACACATATAAGAAAATTACAACAAGAGAATTCCAGAGACATGATACGGACCTGGTGAGTCGTGCCTCAAAAACTACATACTCGAATACAAGGGCGAACTCGCGCACACTGCGAGTCCGCAGAGTGTGCATCCCGACAGTGCAGGTAATCCAATAAAGGCGCAGGGTGCACCTTTCTTCAGCCTTTCTTCAGCGCAGGTATGAATCTGCAAAACTACATCAACTTCACCGAGGCCTTCCAGGCAGCACTGAGGGAGTGCCACCAAAACTGTCAGCAGCCCTAACGCAGCAGCAGCTGCAGCTGGTCGCTGCACACAGCCAACCAGACAACCAGGGAGGTGTTGTGCACTTCGTGGTTGTCACCAGCAGTACCACAGCTTGCACCAGCACTGCGGCCATGTCTACTCTTCCCACCACCACATCACAACACAAGGACAGCCACTCAGCCCACAGGAAGACCATCAAAAATTCACTAAAACCATGGTCACCGGCTTACATGGACACCACCATGGACGAGTCACAGCTCCAACTGCCGCTGCCACCTGTAGCAGCATCCACCATCACCCACATGGACTTCCAACAGATGGAGCAATGCACACTAGCCAACCACAAAGGACCACCACCACTGGACGCCTTCAGTACAACGAAGGTTGCCACACAGTATCGTCATAGCCCAAAATGTGTCAAATTAGCTTTAAATGTGGTTTGTTTGAGCAGATGTGCCACTAGGGGGTATGTGTAGCTCCATCATTCATAGTTGAAGACACCTAATAATGCCTTAGTAGCAGTGTCAGCCAAAGTGCCAAATTCAGTGAACTTGCAGGGTGCCCCAATAGGGTAATGAACAAGTCTTTGCCAACCGAATGAGTTTGAGAGGGGCCACATCGTCGACATCTGAGGGGCAGGTTGAAAATTTTGGTGCATTGCTCGCTACTTGAATCATTCTCCCTAAACTATGAATCGGTGTTGGATGCAGTGGGAAGAGGAGGGTACACACGCCTGTCGAGAACCCTGGTGGACCACCAGAGGGTGAATCATTTCATCGTATGACAGGCTGTAAGCACACCACGGACGTCGCTGCGCACCATCCAGGGACATATGCTGCCAGATGGGGATCCACATGTGTTCATCAGTAACACAACTAGGTGGCTACAGTGCAGGATCTGACATTGCGGCATCCCTTACGATGTACAACATTACGACCTCAGCATTGCCGAATACACGCGGCCATCTGTCCTGAATGGGCACCATGGCATATTGCGGAATGACCACGAGTGGTGTTCAGCGATGAATAACAGTTCTGTCTGTATACAGACTACCACCGAAGTCAATTCTGAAGATGTCCTGGTCAGCACTTTGGATCCGTGCTTCATTGTAGAGCAGCGTACTGCTCCAAGTTGTCATGTGTAGGGTGTTACACATTCTTCTGGTGATGATTGAAGGAACCCTGATGGCACTGCGATTAACACAGGAATTTCTGAGACCATGTGTGCTCCCCTTCCTGGTGTATCTTGACAACCCCATTTTCCAGCAGGATAATGCTCGGCCTTAAACAGTACGGGTATATCTGACCAGCCTTCTTGGTCTTTTAAGGTGGTTACACACTTCGTAAGTACATATAAATTCTCGCAACTTTCAGGTGAGACATGGCCAGAAATAAGTAGTTAGGATATTTTGTTTTGTTTATGCTGTCCATGGGTGTCCAGACCAGCGACTAGCTTGGGTGTGGGTTAGGATTAGGATATCTACTTCTGCTGGAATGTACGTTCGCCAGTTCCCCTCCTCCTCCATGGGGTGGGTCAACAAGTGGTTATCGGCCATGTGCCAACTATTCATACACACACTTCGTGTTGTGTTCTGTGATGTCACAGGACACCTGTTGGGTGGCGAGTACTTGCTCATTCACATGATCTCTCATCAGTTCTTGGGGAACGGTGGTCATGTCCATTGTGACATGTTGTAATGTAGCTGTGGGCAGACTGTCGGACTAAAACATAGTTTCCCATTAGTTATATAACTATTAAAAGAGTTAAATACATTTAACAATGTTTTATTGATCACTGAACAAAGAACTACGTCATAAACACCAAGGAACAAATTTAAGTTAATATAGTCTCCAAAGAGATAGCAATACCATAAGTATTGCATCATTCTTCACCACTCAAATCCACTCCATATCGACTTAGCCGCACCTCGCACTGCCTCATGAACAACTCAGGGTACTCATGATTATAGCTGGAAAATTCCATTAGGATTACCTTGCATGAAGGCANCACTGCCTCATGAACAACTCAGGGTACTCATGATTATAGCTGGAAAATTCCATTAGGATTACCTTGCATGAAGGCAGTTGGTTCTGGTGGTACTTGACAATGGCTTTGTTGCCCGCCTCGGGTGTTGTCGTGGGTTCCCTGTGTACCGGTTGTCTGATGGTAAAAAAAGGTCCCTGGGTCCTGCTTCACTGTGGCTTCCGCTTTCTGTGAGCGCACAGTGACGGTCGGGTCGGACGAGTTCCATTGCTTGTGTTGTACTCTGAATGCAATGGTTTCGTTTCAGTCGATTTGTAAGGAAGTCGTTTGCTATTCTGTTCTACTGACCAGGATGGTCTGGTATTGTATAGCACCGTTTAACACACAGCGTACAGTCCCGGCGCTAATGTATTATGTAATTGTGATGGTTGGCAAGTGTATAACTATTTTTCCCTTACATTTTTATATCGGTTTGCATCAATAGGTGTTCACCAGTGTTTAACTAATCGCACCTATGCTTCTCGGCTTCGTAAAAGTTTTATTTTTGGACTAACCTGGGGTATATCACACGATGCTCGCGCACTATATGTAGGTTGCTAAAAGGTTATAACTATTTGCTATAATAGTTACTTTTTATATCTGTTTGCATTAGCACGCTGCCTTGAAAACATCCTAGGCATGGGAGACAGCTAAGTATATCTTTGTCCTGCTGCAGACATACAGGTAGGTGTTGGTAGACTGATTTTATTTCGTGTTGCACATATGTGAGACGGAATTCTTTTGGCACTTATGCAATCTCGGTATTCCAGTGCTGCAAGTGATTTAATCTTTCCGTTTGTCGTGTTATCTAATAAAATTATCTGACCACTATAACAACGTCCTATCGTTTTCACAATGTTCCATACTTCACAGCAGAAATTTCACCTNATAAAATTATCTGACCACTATAACAACGTCCTATCGTTTTCACAATGTTCCATACTTCACAGCAGAAATTTCACCTCCTATCATAACATACAGTGAATGATGCTCACACATATGTATGTGTCGGTAAATATGAATAATTATTTTCTTTATAATTAATTTTCTTTTAAATCAGTTTTTCTCAGTATGTACCAGTATTGTCTCTCTCATGCACGACTAATGGTTTCAATGAATGTTATTTCGTATGTGCTTATGGTTCTGCTAATATATAAACATAAATTGNTCATGCACGACTAATGGTTTCAATGAATGTTATTTCGTATGTGCTTATGGTTCTGCTAATATATAAACATAAATTGTATGTATTCGAAATATGTATATATTTAGTATTTAAAACATGATAAATTGTTAGTTTGTAGTGTATAACTGAATTCCTCTCGTAAAGGAAATTACATGCTTGACTCGGCTGGTGTGGCACACAAGGATCTGATGCAACTATCTCTTGGCTAGTGTTGTGTCATCCCCCCTTTCGCTTGTCGAGACCTGCAAGGTGTTCGCGCTGGCCGTCGCAAATACGAGTAATCGTATTAAAAATCCGGTCATAAGTGGAAATCATAAAGATCGTCAACACTCCTCTGCAATGGAATTGTTTTAGAGCTAAGTGGTTGGCACACTAGGTAACGGCCGTAAAATGTTGCCGTGCTCTGCTCATTTGAGTCACTGACAGTTTAAACTTGTCGGTATGTGAACTGTATGTTATTAGCTCTCGGCGTTTCACTTAATTATCCGCATTTCTGCAGTGAATTATATTAGTTTTTGGTGTTGTTTGTATGAAAAGTTGTTTGGAAATCGAAGAAGAGGGTATGCACCTTATTTTTAATCATTATTTAATTAGTTCGTTAAAAAAATAAAAACAAATACTGCCCTAAGAATTTAATGCCTTACAAAGTCGCAGATTTTACTTCTTACAAATATTAAATAGTGGTTTTGTTTGTGTGTCTGAGGTTGTCGGACAATGGTTGTTATAGATATGTGAAGCTAAGACTAACCACAAAATAATTCTATTAAAAACCGGTCCGCATTCTTCCGCTTTTTTGAATATCATTACACTAAAGACATTGAGTAAATTAATCAATATTTTAAATCTTAACAATTTGTCGCTTTTCTTTCAGATTCTTCAGAGATGGTCATGGGAATGAAAAAAAAAAATNATATTTTAAATCTTAACAATTTGTCGCTTTTCTTTCAGATTCTTCAGAGATGGTCATGGGAATGAAAAAAAAAAATAACTATATGACATAATTCGACAATGTCACAGGTCAAAAATCAACGAAAAGTTGGTATTTTGGACGAATACCTTAAAAAAATTGTCAAGTGTCCAAATAATGAAAAAAAAAAAAAGTTTAAGTCATGCCTTGAAGAATTTAAGAAGTGAATTTAAGAAGTGATTTTAAGAAGAAATGTGTTGCTACTCAATACAAAGAAGATAGTTTTNATATTTTAAATCTTAACAATTTGTCGCTTTTCTTTCAGATTCTTCAGAGATGGTCATGGGAATGAAAAAAAAAAAATAACTATATGACATAATTCGACAATGTCACAGGTCAAAAATCAACGAAAAGTTGGTATTTTGGACGAATACCTTAAAAAAATTGTCAAGTGTCCAAATAATGAAAAAAAAAAAAAGTTTAAGTCATGCCTTAAAGAATTTAAGAAGTGAATTTAAGAAGTGATTTTAAGAAGAAATGTGTTGCTACTCAATACAAAGAAGATAGTTTTNAAGAATTTAAGAAGTGAATTTAAGAAGTGATTTTAAGAAGAAATGTGTTGCTACTCAATACAAAGAAGATAGTTTTTGTCAAACAACGAAAAATAGCTTGGAATGCAAGAGATGGGGAGACCGGGGCTAGTTGGCACACAGCCTTTATTTCCTGCCACAGAGAGACCAGAGCGCTGTCGTCGCGGTGATTGAGAGGGCCCACGGGGATCCACCTTCCACCGTACTCTCAGTCTCATCAAGCATGTGGATGGAAGTGGGTGTCGAATGGTTTTTTTTCCCAACTGGAAAGTAATTTGTTTTATCAAAAGTTTTCTCGGTTATGTCAAGGTGTAAAATGAATGAGGGCCGNTTTTCCCAACTGGAAAGTAATTTGTTTTATCAAAAGTTTTCTCGGTTATGTCAAGGTGTAAAATGAATGAGGGCCGCTCATTGAGTCGGTTTTAGGTAGAATGGATAACTGTGATTGGATTCATGTATCAAAATAGCTTGTTTTTGNGGGCCGCTCATTGAGTCGGTTTTAGGTAGAATGGATAACTGTGATTGGATTCATGTATCAAAATAGCTTGTTTTTGTTGTATAGAATTCTGTGGAGGCCATATTGTTTTGAAAATCCCTGTGGGGCTAGTTGATATAGGAGGATATGGGGCTATTTGGCATAGACCATACTGTCTATGCCAACTAGCCCCACATGTTACTTGGATGTTTTTTTTTCAACAAAATAGGATAAACATCGGTTTAAAAACAGTAACCTACGCTTTGAAAGTAATTAATTTGTTATAATGCCTATGTACCTATGTGTTTCAATAGGCAATAAGGCACTACAAGAGAAAGACGGAACGAGGAAACCGGACAGCCGAGGCTATCAAAAATGCTGTCCAAGCTCACCTTGTTGAATCAAAGAGCCTTTCTGAAGCGTCTCAGTTGTTGGGTATTCCTGTTAGGAGCTTAGCCAGGTACTGCCAAAAAGCAAGGGATACGACTGCTGCTAATGGAGGAGAGGGATCGAGCACATCCAGACATGTCGGTGTAATATATCAAGCCCCTAGGATGGTAGGTACCTACTCGCGTATACATACCTACTGGTTTTTATCACATACCTGAAAGATAATTTTATCATTTTATCTAGCATGTAAGTTTGAACCTCCCTATGGTTGATTTATGCTCCCTACAATTGATTTATTTTCTGTTACAAGTGTTCACCTGTCAACAAGAATATATGTTGTACAAGTATTTGGAAAAAACATCAGATATTTACTTTGGTCTCTCGAGGAAGAAGGTTAGGAAATTTGCTTTCCAATATGCTAAGATAAACAATGTCACCATACCTGAGTCATGGGAACACATGAAAATGGCAGGACAGGATTGGTTTTCCCATTTTATGAACAGACACAAACTCTTATCTCTTTGTACACCTGAAGTCACCAGCCTTGCTCGAACCACCAGTTTCAACAAAACGAACGTTAACAACTTTTTCAATTTGCTCAAAACAGTACTAGACAGGTATGGATTCGAGCCACCAGACATCTATAATATGGACGAGACTGGTATTACTACTGTCCAAAAGCCAGACAAGGTGGTAGCACGGAAAGGATATAAGCAAGTTGGACGGCTCACCTCTGCCGAAAGGGGGACCCTCGTGACTTTGGCTGTTTGTGTGTCAGCAGGAGACAATGCTATTCCTCCATTTTTCATTTTCCCGCGAGTTAATTTCAAGGACCATTTTGTGCGATCCAGTCCAGAGATCTCCAGCGGTGATGCCAACAAATCAGGTTGGATGATCAAAAATAATTTTGTGAAATTTACAAAACACTTCATTCACTGTACGAGGTGCTCAAAAACGCGACCAGTGCTACTTCTCCTCGATAACCATGACTCGCATTTGTCAATTGAGGCATTTGATTTGTTTAAAGAGAATGGGGTTGTTATTCTATCATTTCCCCACATTGTAGCCACAAATTGCAACCATTGGACAGGTGTGTTTGTGGCCCTTTCAAGAAATACTGCAATACAGCTTGTGATGCTTGGATGAGCAACCATCCAGGGCCCAACTTTAACCATCACATTCCATCAATCGTCAAAACTGCTTTTCCGCTTGCAATGACTCCATCCAATATTACTTCCGCATTTCAATCCAAATATATTCAAGGACCATGAATTTATGCCATCATTCATCACTGATCGCCCTGCTCCAGAAACTGCACAACGTGATGATGAACCCAAGGAGATACAGAGCCTCGATGAACCTCAATCTGCTCCTCCGACCAATGCAGAGACGCTTCAAATGCCTGTAGGCCCGACCAAAGTGCCTCATACTCCTACGCCAACATCCACCCGAAGCTGGACCCCTGAGGAAATTCGCCTATTCCCCAAAGCAGGGCCACGAAAACAATCGAACCGTGGAAGAAAAAGACGAAATGATGCTATTCTATCAGACACACCCACAATAAATGGAATAGCTGAAAGAGCTAACAGAAAGAAAAATAATGTGCACCAAAGAATGCTAATGTTGACAAGCCGAAGAAGAAAAAACTTCCACCAAAATCTCCATCTGAATCTTCTGCTATGGATTCTGAGGAGGCAACGTCAGGTGATATCAGCTATGCTGACAGTGAGAGCAGCTTGGGCCTCCTAGATGATTTATAGTCAGAAGATGAACCTCTCCTCCACAAGAAGCATCGACGTTTAGCAACCTCTCAAGATTATGGTGAGCCAGGTATAATAAAACCTTCCACATCGAAAGGTAATGGTGGGAATTCTCATCCCATTAGTCCTCCAAAACCTGCAGAACCTCAAAAATATGACAAGACTTCTCATCCTACACTTCCAGCTAATTCTGTAACACCTGAGCCTGAAGTGAATGCTGTAAGGGATCTCACTAAATTCGACATAAACGATTATGTATTGGTGAACTATCAATGCCGACAGTACCCTGGAAAGGTTGTTGAACATAAGGGAAATGAATATCGCGTGTCGACCATGATGAAACAAGGCAAATCTTGGAGGTGGCCCGACATAGAAGATTCAATTTGGTAAGTCACAAATATTATGCAAAAATTGCCACCACCAGTTCAAGTCAGCGCTTTCGCGACGTTTGTTGTGGACATGAAGTCTTGAAATTTTGATTTCCTTTTCAATTTACTTTGGAATTCTGATTTCATTTGACAGTTTTTACATTCCATAAAATTCGTTTTACTTAAAAATTGTTGTGGTATGCCAACTTACCCCTATCTATNACAACAGCTGTTTTCAATCTCCGCGTCGACTCCAAAGCGAACAGTACACACATACTAATCGAACTATGTGTGAGCGAGCGATTTTCTATCAAAGACTAAGTAGGCATGTGATATGCATAGACGTAATGCGTAGGTGAAATGGCAGTACAATACANACAGCTCTATAAGTCAAGGATACGATGAAATTACGATAATTATTGATATACATTCAAATGAACAATCATTTTTTGACGGCATTATTTTTAATAGTACTTTTGAGTGCTAGATAATGTTTTGGAACCGAAGCCGTACTTTTTCAAATCATCCCCTGGACCACGGAAAGAGAGGGGATTGCAACCCTCGCTTTTTTCCCCTTGTAGCATGATTTTTGTACGGCGTTGCGGAATAATGGATTAGAAGCAGTATTGAAATAGTATGACACAGATGCCGTACAAAATCAAATGACCAAATTTACCCCGGTAATTGTCGGAAAATACAAAACAAATTCCGACTTTGTGGCGCACCATTTTTTTACGGCACTGCGCGTTTTCTTATTATTTGTAATGGATCTATCGGTGGTAAGAATGCCGTACAAACATATGTGACCAAAATGTACTCACTCTACCTGTACTTTCGAATTCTCACCTGCACTCAGTTGGACAGCTTACAAGTGACGGCATAGTGCTGAATCTTATTATTTTATGCTCTTATATCGTTCTAGATAGGTCACCTGGTGGTTCAAATGACCCATCATTTTTTCAACATGGGCCTGTAGTCTACAACACTCATAGTGCGACCACAGACGCTCCCAGTTTCATCTCTCGGCACTTAAAGGAAACATCAGACTATCCTCTTCACATTGTCGTGTCGAATGCGAGCTCACTTCCCTCTCACCACCTCAACCCGAGCGTTACGAACACCATCCAAACCGTTACACCGGACATGCTGATAAGATTGTGGAACGAGTTTTTATTATCGCTTAGGTGCCGTTCGGGCCGCTCGTGGTGGTCACATAGAATATTTATGAATGTATGGTAAACAGACTTCATGGTTCCCCAGTTCATTAGATTGGTCAATCAGGGTTGTAAATGGTTTGGTTTTGATATTATAGACCTTCAAAGTTGGGGTATTATTTTATACTCAGCCTGTACAATATGAAGTTTTAGAGTCCCTTAACATTGTATCAAAGTATCTGCAGAGTGAATCTGTAGATCTGTTATCGGCACATGAATTGAATTATTGAGGAATGCTATGCGAGATGCTATGCTTATCGAGATGCGTGACAGATTTAGAGAGCTAGTGTCTGAAGCCTCAGACCTTTGTAAACACTGGGGAATACCTCAAAGTTTTCGCAAGAGTATGTTTAGGAAGGTGAAAAAACACTTTGATAAATTGTGTGAAGACGAGAGGTTACAAGAACCAGAATCATCCTTCAGAAAACCTGTGTGCTACCCAATGGTAGACACTTCATGTACTCAATTAGATAACCGATTCCAGTGTAAGAAAGATGTTCTTGACACTTCTCAAAAAAATACAGCCATAATTTCTTGTCAATGAAAGCAAAAAAGATGGCCGCGACAAAGCAGTTGATTTTGTTAGAAGGTTTCCTGATGTGTCTCCAACATTCCCGTCTCAGATATATTCAGTCAAGACTTTCTTAAAGGCAAACTTGAGAAGATTATCAGCGTCAAAAGAGTTCGCAGATCTGTTAATAGTTCACCACAGTTCACTTTCGTCAACATATTCTGATGTGTGCACAGTGTGCATTATGTACTTCAATGTTTCCTGTAACCGTAGCTAAGGCCGAACGGTCATTTTCAAAACAGCAGCTGATAAAAAATTACCTACGAAGCACTATGGGACAGGAAAGGCTCAGTAATCTGGCTTTACTTTAAATTGAAAATTATAAAGCTCCGAAAATTAACTTCTATAAAGTAATCAATTACCTTATTTGTAAAAAAAAGTTAGGAAACAGAATTTCATGTGATTTTTGTTTTCAGGTCAAACTCAACCCATGTATACTGTAGACTTTATACTTTGCTCGTAAAGTTCATACATTTATAAAAATTGCTTTCTTCTCTCTTTAATTTTTTTGTAGCCTGGGTTGTTTTCAAAACACTTTTCGTACAAGTCATTCTATCATTATAATTTTCTTTCCTAATTTTATCTGTATTTTACCTAAGTAGCTAAACATATTATTACGTACTCTATTGGTCCAGTTTAATAAACTATTTGTAAGGCAATTGATTTTACAATAAATACCATTGTCAAGCCATAAACTTTATATTAATCTCAGTGAAAAGGTAAGGTTAGACTTGTCTAATATAAATTCCCATTCTTTGGTTGTACAAAAAACACCAATTAGGAACCCCATAAAAATTGTTTGAAAGTTGTGGTGAGGCAAGAGAACGTGGTGAGTTCAAAAGGGACCCCATAGCAACTTGTTGCCCTAGAGCCCCCAAGTTTCTAGTTATGGCCCTGCCAGCGAGCAAAGAAGTTTTCCTGCAATGACCCAGTTATGTTCTTGAGACAAGAGCTAAGGAAGGGGTATGCTTCACACCACCTAGTGCACAAGGCGGTCACGACTAGCAGAAACCTTTTCACGTTCGGCGGGCAGAGGTATGGCCCTATCAAATCCAAGGCAGTAGTTTTGAAGGGTTTTCGGCATTCGTGTTTGTTGATTCACACTGTCAGCGTGTCATGTTAAAAGATGGTTACACACTTCGCACGTACAAACAAATTCCCGCACCTCTCAGATGAGACATGGCCATAAATAGGTGGTTAGGACATTTTGTTTTGTTTATGCTGCCTATGGTTGTCCAGACATGCGACTTGCGTAGGTGTGGGTTAGGAATTGGGGATGATCTTCTACTGGAACGTACGTTATCCAGTTTTCCTCCACTTCCATAGGGTGGGTCAAAAAGTGGTTATCTACCGCGTGCTAGCTGTTCCTTCGCACATTTCGCACTGTTTTCTGTGATGTCACTGGACACCTGTTGGGTGGCGAGTACTTGCTCATACACATGATCTCTCATCAGTTCTTAGGGAACAGTGGTCATGTCCATTGTGACATGTAGCTGTGGGCAAACTGTCGGGCGGAAACATAGCTTCCCATTTGTTATATAACTACCAAAAGAGTTAAATACCTTTAACAAGGTTTTATTGATCACTGGGCAAAGTACTACATCATAAACACCAAGGAACAAATTTGAGTTATTATAGTATCCAAGGAGATAACAATTATTACATCATTCTTCCCCACTCTAAAATTACATTTAGTACTGAAGATAAGGAGTTTTTCGGCTAATCCTCAGAGGGCTTGGGCTCTGTGATGGTGCCAGACAGATTGACCTAGAGTCCTAAGTTGACTGTGACCAAACAAATGATTTCAGTGTTGGTGAATGTTCATAATGACATCTTCGGCTTCAAGCAAGGGTGAAGAGCCTACCTATCGCGAGGGTGCCTAAAAAATAAAATCGCCCAGATTTTTTGCATCCTAATGCACATGTACATTGGTTTGGGGCAATTCATCCCTGGGGGCTAGAGCCATATCCTGAATGAATACAGTTCTCCCTATACCATCACGGTAGTAGATGTGTCAGGGTTCGCCTGAATGAGTTCAGCCTGTTCTACTAAGTCTTCAAACTTGCTTTAACTGTTGTGGTTCTGGACTATATAACTGGGCCTGGAGATGTCAGCTATGATATGACATACCTATGATATGCCATAGTAAGACCTCCGTGGATGTTTGAACAGAGTTCGTGTAATGTAGTATTTGTGGAGGCACATAGAAGTTATCTTATAGGATATTTTGCCAATGCTCCACTGGTAGATCTTTAGACTTCAGAGCTAGAAGTACGGTCTTACATATGGCACCATTGTATTTCTCCACTTGATCATTATCCCTCGAATTGTAAGCAGATGAATTACTTGTGACTATTCCATGAGTCTGTAGGAGTTACTTACTCCTGGGATATGAAATAACTTCCACAATAAGAATGAATGAAGGAAGGCATACCGAAGAGGCTGAAGAGCTCCTGGAGTTTCTCGACAACTGTAGTTGAGGAAATGTCACTACACGCAAAAGCAAAATGGTACCTTGAGTACTCATCAACAATGGTTAGAATGAAGCAGTACTTGTTGGCACTCGGAAGGGGCCCCTTGTAATCAATGTTTAGTCTTTCAAATGGGGAAGTTGCCTTGAAAATAGTTCCCTCGTAGAAAGAAAACCATGGCTTGAGCTCAACACAGATTCGGCAAGACGAAGTTGCCTGGCGCACATCTTCAAGGGTAAATTGTAAGTTTTTTTTATCTTACCCAATTTAAGAGTCGAGTTACACCTAGGTGACATATTTTTATGATTTTCCTTCAAATTCGGTCTTCCAGTGATCGACGAGCATAGTCTAGACATAGAATCGGCCACCATGTTTTCTTTTCCTGGGCGATATTTGTTACTTTAGTTATAACATGAAAGTTAAATACACCAATGTTTGATATTGTCATTTTAGGCTTTCCTGCTTTCCTATTGTTATACATAAATTCGACTGAAATTTGGTCTGTAATAAGCTTAAATGGTCGTCGTCATATTGCGAAGTGGCTACATTTTCTGAGGGCATCGACAATATCTTCAGCTTCTTTTTCAACAGAAGAGTGTCGTTTTTCAGATTTTAAAAGTGTTTTGGAAAAGAATGCGACAAGGCGCCCAGCCTACGATTAAGTACCCCCTATTGCGAATTCAGATAATCATATCACTTGGGTATTTAATAATGACACTCAAATGCCTTAAAAAAATAAAATCTATATAGATGCATGAATTTCAGAAAACTTCACACAGCGACTCTGTATACTGTGACAGGACCACCAAACAATAGGCAACATGTTTGGAACTTTACCTCGGTTACCGAATATGCCTATTTGCCATCCTTCGCCGATGATGCCATGGCAAGCTCTCTGCGGATCTCAAGTAGTGCCTATAATGTGCATCCAGGGTTCTAACGGCTGGTTATTGTTTCGTCCAAGGCAATAGCTTCTATTACCAACTTGTCAAAATAACCTTTGCCGACGCTTAGAAATCCCCTCTCCTCCTCTACCATGTATGTGCACATCAAGCCCCCTTTTTTAACTGCCAAACCTGCAGCCAACTCTTAAACCCACCAGCCCATGTGCTTGCTGAACTACCACCGCCCTTGGTGATGCAGCTGCCCCCAGCCAGAATTGGTGAACAAAGCCAACAAAGCCATGTGCTTAGTGAAGCACCGCCACCCTTGGAGATGCCACTGCCCCCAGACAGTAATAGCCAACAAAGCCCGGTGTGCAGATGCTCTGGCGAAATTCATCAGCTGCAGCAGGAGTTGTGTAGCATAAAAACATGCATGGACGACTACAAAATCAATTTCAGGCCCTGTGCTCCTCCAAAACAGACAATGTCACAACAAAAATTAGTCCTTGTGCACCTTTTCTGGAGAGGCCTACTACACACAAGGAACATTCGCTGCGAATGGTCGCAACAAGAAACGTAAAATAAAATATATAATAAATTGCCACCCCAAACAGTCAGAGTCACACCTGGTCTTCACACCTAAAGTAAAATTCCGAGAAAATAAGACAGTTGAATTACACGCATTTCTAAAGCATCAGTGAGTACAGACAAGTACAGAGTCAGAAGAACCAGAGCACTCCCAGTTCATCGAAAACAATGGCAGTCATATTGAGAACCACAGGATTGTAACAGTGAACGCTTCAACTCAGACTAGGTATATTCAAGATGAGGAAATTCGGCGGAACGAAAGTAAACAAACATGGCGACAGCCGCAAGTACGCAAATTCACCCAGCAAGTAAGCAACTTCGTACATGGCAAGTACAGATGCTGTGTGAACTATACTAGGAATTGGGATGGCGCGAGTATATACTTAGTGATGTCACAGGCAGGGCGAAGTATGGACATGTGCATACTCCAAGGGAATTGGGTCACAGCCTTATATTTAAGAGATTTTTGGAAGCCTAAGATGATAAAAAAGTATGTATGAACTTAAGATGAAGAATAATCATTTTTTTTTTAAACAAAGCGAGACATTTTTACTATAGCACTGTCAAATTTATGACAGGGAAAATTAATGTTTTATTCATTTCAAGCGATTTTTGTTTAAATTGTTGTATTTGAAACTCGGTGAAATACAAATACTATTAATAAAATGTATTATTGTCTTATTCAAAGATTTTGTGGTAAAGGAATTACAGAAAAATTTAAAACGAATTATTACAATTAAAAAGTATAGGTTTTTACATAATTATGTAATCAAAAAAATTGTTTAGGTTCGACTATTTTCGATTCTGCTCCTAACTTAAGCTATGAAGTCAAACTTCCTATTTATGGATCAACAAATCTATTTATTACATTTTTAATGTTTACATTATGGGCATTATGGACGAAGAATTCTTGAAGTTCTAAACGCTCCTGGCGATCTCGTTGTCGGCAGTAGCATTTCCCTGGATGCAGCAGGACCTCTAATTGCAGACTTCCCTACTCAGACTCTCGGGCCTCTAGTGCCATTACAGTCCCAGCACATATTAGCACACGCAGTAGCTCGAACTATTTAACCTGAAAATATATGCAGGCAGCAACCGATACATGCCTTATTTTTCTCAAACTTGCCTCACATCTTCGTCTCTTTCGAGACGGCCTGTTTTCATGTTCAGCGCCCTGCCTTCGAACACCAAAATGCCTCAAAATTACTTTCAAACAATTAAATAACGCGTCTACAACTGACCAATCACAAGAGTCCTAGCAATAAGAAGAATTAGTATTACTCATAGCATCATATAGTTACCATGCCAACGGATCAATAACTGCTCAAATTCTAGGGCCTTCTAAAATCATTACAAAAATAACAGACTGGAAAGACATAAAAGTGTGTTTGCGATAAAATAAAAACTGAAAATCAAACGAGCAGTGAATTCAAATACCAATTAACATAATTAATGTGTCAATGAATAATAATATCTGTGAAATCATATTATGTCTCACAAATATATAAACAAGTAAACAATTAAAATCTGCATATGGCCCAATTGTACGATGTTACATTAGTATATTCACCTAAGCCAACACAGTGACAAATGGCGCCCTTCGCGTGGGGCGAATTCCCATGTTTTGGACAGTGATGGTTTTGGTTTTGGTGACTTCGTTCCACTTCTTTACATGTGAGACCTAGAATTTTTTTCTTGTTAAAAATGTTTACTTTGATAAGTGTGATTCCATGCATGTGTTTTCGCATTATGGTCCCAGAAAAACAAGTAATTGTTGGCATTTTGTTTTGAGTTTTTTGAATAAAAAAATTATAGGGACTTACAAAATGTTATGCTTCTAAATTTTTTTCCTGTCAAAATTTTCTATTTTTTATAGGTGTAGTTCTCCAGGAACAGTTTTCGACGATAAGCTGAATAGTACCATCGCTATTTGGAACATTTTCAGTTTTCGGGGAGTTAGTCAATATATGTCAACTATCACACCACAACAACCAAAATGGCAAAGGGTGTGTACCCCCTGGGAGCAACAAGCAACGGGTAATGAAGAAAACTGTGTACTGTTGCGAGTCCACATGTGTGTAATACAGGAGAAAAACTATCGTGCGGGAAATCCAGGTATTCCAATCAGGGCTAATGGGGAAACTCCGAAATACGAGTGCAGTGAATAACCTCTAGATACAGCACTGAGTCATGCAGCACACAGATGCGAGCAACCTGCTGGGGCGAGGTGGGCCGAACAAGTACAAGGCCGGCTTTCAATACGAGCGGTGTCAAACGTACACGAAGTGCTTCGGGCAACGAGTGGTGTATCACACCCTTACACCCGGTCAGGCACCTGGGGTCAGCCGCGATGTTTATGGCCACGTACCGGGTTCGCCAACTCGCGATCGCGACAGGCAGCACAACCAATAAGCTTCCTGGTATGTGCGAGTGTGGAAAGAACAAGGGAAAAGATTAGTGATTGGTGGACCAGTTCTCCTGCCTTCTACGCTGCGATGCATCGACGTGCGAAAGTCTGGGCACAGAATCAGCAACTTATGGCCAGTGTGGTAAATGGTGGCACCCACAGTTTGCAACAAGGGTAGAGAACAGAGCAGCGAGAACCATAAAATGTCAAATGCACTCACTCTATACTGGCCAGGGACAGTAGTATGAGAGAGGCCACGCCACCACAAGAAAGCAGAAGCCACAGAGAAGCAGAAGAAAGAACTTTTTTTACCATCAGACAACCGGTAACACGTGGAACCCACGACAACACCCGAGGCGGGCAACAAAGCCGTTGTCAAGTACCACCAGAACCAACCGCCTTCATGCAAGGTAATCCTAATGGAATTTTCCAGCTATAATCATGAGTACCCTGATTTGTTCATGTGGCAGTGCGAGGTGCGGCTAAGTCGGTATGGAGTCCAACGAGAAGAGTGGACAGAGCGTGTTTACTCAAATTTAAGGGGGCCTCACGAAATAATGTTGGCAGTTGTGGCAACACCCGAGTATACAGTGGGAAAAGTTCCGCTGCTGCCTAATAACACACTTAGCGGATGAGGACACCATGGGTGAGTGTCTAGGCCGTCTCTATATGGAACGGCAGAAAGAAGGGGGAATCCATATAAAAATTCGTAGCCTGAAAGATTTTGCTCCACCGGAGGATATTTCCCGAATGGTCACTGATGGATGCCCGAGATATAATATAGTCGCTGATGATGGACGAGTTAGCAGCGTTTATGTAGGGGAAAGCCTGCGAGACGGTGGAGCAGTACATAAAGGATGCTAGAGTGGCCCAGAATGGAGCAACTGCCTGAAACCATCCCGGACGAGTGGAGCAAGGCCAGGGCCCCACCAACACAAAAAATCTCAGTGGCAGCTGGCGAATCCGAGTGGGGGCCAACCATGGTGCATGCCAAAAACATGTTATCCACCACCACACCTAGCATTGGTGGGGCCAGCAGACAGCCTTATACCAGTTCGAGGGGGCCAACCAACACAATAACAAACCTTGGTCCGTGCTCTCGAAGCAGCTCGTAGGGGGTGCAAAAACAAACATGACCCCCCCCCTCCCTCGACCACATCTGACAAATCAATTGTGAGTCCAAAAGTAAACTAACCAGAAACTGTCAGTTAGGGAAATGCCACCAACATAACAGCAACCGAAGTGACTACAAGATTTGTGGAACATTTGTACCTGACTGATTCCAACCAACTACTTTGCCTGACGGTGGAAAATAAAGGCCACATGACAGCAGCCTTCGTGAACACAGCTGCCAGTTATGTGTTTGTGGATGCCAGTCTTCTACCTGCGGAAGACCTCGAGCAGGATCCTGGGACATACAACTCGGCATGGCAGAAGGCAACGACGACACCATCGGCCGCACCAACCTCCTCATCGGTCTACGAGACCAGCGGATGGCAGTGTCAGTTATGTTAAACAATTTAAGAGAGGAGATGTTCATAGAAAGGGTATTGCAGGAGCACAGTGTTGTTTTTGCCATAGCTTGCACCCTTAAGTGTACAACAGCAGCCAGCATTCCATCCTTACTGTTAAAATATGGCAATGTAATAATTATTATTTGGTAACTTCAGTTTTAAGTTGTTGGCAACACTGTGTAGTGTTTTGTTTTTTCTAGTTGATAAATATATAACGGTCAACATTGTTGTATCAGTTTTGCTGTTAAAGTATAATAAAACATTTCGTTTATTAAAAGGCCTTTATTCATTAAACCTCAACAGGTTATGGGCCCAGACACATAGTTCTGCATAGAATCTGTGAAGGGGTAGAAATATCGGCGAAAATATTGGTGCCGGCCCGCGATAAAAGTGACCGCGCCAAGAAGGAGTAATACTCGTTCATTCTCTAAATTGAGCGAGGCAGGTAAACGAAATGGAAGGAAATCAGTGTGTGATCAAACTGGAAGGACCTAGCAACTGGAACCTGTGGAAGTTCCAAACAACGGTATTGCTACGAGGTCAAGGATGGCTCGACATAGTTGAGGGGCAGAAAATAAAACCTGAGGCAGCGGCTGAACATGCTGCTTGGGAGTCAAAAGATGCTAAGGCTCAGACACCACTAGTTACCAGAATGACGGAGAAAGTCATGTTGCATATAATTTCTTGCACAACATCTGCTGAAATGTGGCGTAAACTCCAAAGTGTTTTCGAGCAAAAGTCGGAAACAAGCATCCATATTACACAGCAGCGATTTTTCCAGTTTAAGTTTGAAAAAGGAACTGAGATGTCAGTATTTTTGTCAAAAATACAGGAGCTGCAAAATCAGCTTAAGCAAATGGGAGAGGAAATATCAAACAAGTTAGTTATTACAAAGGTACTAATGTCGTTGCCAGATGAGTACAAACACTTTGTGTCGGCGTGGGAGTCGGCGCCAGACGATAAACAAACCCTGGATAATCTGATAGCCAGGCTTCTGGTGGAAGAAGAAAGGGTGCAGGAGAAGGGTGAAGCGTCTCAACAAGCTTCATCTGCATTCTTTGTTAAAAATAGAAGAAACATAAAGTGTCACAAATGCAACAGACTGGGGCATTTCCAAAGCGAATGCAGAAGCAAAGTGAATAACAGTGAATTACAAGACAATAACAGTAACAGTAATAAGTGTTTTTATTGCGGAAAGTTCGGACATTATAAGGCACAGTGTCGCTTTAGGAAGTACAGGGGCAGTAAGGAAAGTAATGCATTTGTCGTGTCAAACGCAGAATATGAACATTATCAAGAGTCAAAATGGCTGGTTGACTCTGGGGCCAGTGAACATATGTGTAACAATCGCGCGTTATTTTCATCATTTCAAATTGTTTCACAGAAATCTGTGATTCTCGGCAATGGGCAAGCGATTAGTGTGTTAGGCTGTGGGCAGATGGCGGTAAAAGTGCACAATGGGAACGAATGGATCAACACAAACATAGACAACGTTCTTTACGTTCCCGAACTGAAAACGAACCTTTTCTCTATGAATTGTGCGACTGACAAAGGTTATGTCATAATGACAAGTGACAGCTCATGTAAATTTTATAAAAACAAAGAAGTTTTGGCGGTTGCAAACCGAATTGGGAGCTCGTATTATATGGATTTCCGATATGAAAATGATATTGCGAGCGTAGCTAGTACTACAAACGATGATTTAAATGTGTGGCACGAAAAATTGGCTCATCAAAACTTCGATTATGTGAAGAAAATACTTGCCACAAGGAAAATAAATGTGAAACAAACGTCTGCTCCAACCTGTGAAAGCTGCTTGAAGGGAAAAATTCATCGATTACCTTTTCATAACAGCGAAAATGGTACTTCTAAAGCATGTGAATTAATCCATGCGGACACGTGCGGTCCCATGGAGGAGGTATCTGTCGGCGGGTCGAGGTATTTCGTAGTGTTAAAGGACGACTTCTCAAATTATAGAAGTGTCTATTTCATTAAAAATAAGCATCAGGTGAAGAACTGCATAGAAGATTTCATTAATAAGGCGGAGATTTTAACTGGGAACAAAGTAAAATTGTTCAGAAGTGATAATGGGCTGGAATTTGTGAATAAAGAAGTGAGTGAAATGTTCTCAAAACGTGGCATAACACATCAAACTACAGTACCATATACTCCGGAACAAAACGGAAAGGCCGAAAGAGAGAACCGAACTTTGGTTGAAGCGGCAAGAACAATTTTACATGCAAAGAGTTTACCTAAGAAACTATGGGCAGAAGCGGTACATACTGCTGCATTTACTCTGAACAGAACGGGTAAGAGTAAAGTTGAAGGAAAAACACCATATGAGGTATGGACCAATAAAAGTTTCGATATTCAACAATTAAAAGTCTTCGGCACACCGGTGTATGTACACATTCCAAAAGAAAGACGAAGAAAATGGGATAGCAAAGGAGACAAGGGATTGATGGTCGGATATGGCGAAGATACCAAGGGTTACCGGATATACTTCCCACAGAAAAATACTGTAGAGACAAAGCGTGATATTGTTTTCTTAGAACAGAAACAAGAAGGAAGGGAAGAACCCCAAGTTACACTTGATTTGGAGAACGAGTTGAAACAAATAGTAGATAAAGTTGATGGAAACCAAGACTTACAAGAAACTCTGGTTAACATGAATGAAAGCTTAATAACTCAAAATGAATCTGGAAGTGAATATGAACCATGTACAAGTGAAGAAGAAAGCGTAATCACACCATTACAAAATGGAAATGAACGAAGCAAGCGTGTAAGGAAACAGACCGAATTTTATCAATGCAACAACATCTACAGCGAAGATGATAATCCAGTGACTTACAAGGAAGCAATGAAAAGAAAGGATGCTTGTAAATGGAGTGAAGCTATCAATAGAGAACTGGAGACACTGAAAGAGAACAACACTTGGGATTTATGTGAAGCACCAGCAAAAGAGAAAATAGTGAGTAGTAAATGGGTTTTTAAAGTAAAGACAATAAATAATGTTCAACAGTATAAAGCTAGATTAGTTGCCCGAGGGTTTGAACAGGATGATGTATTAGATCTGAATGACATCTATGCTCCAGTTGCAAAATTACCTACATTTAGACTTTTTGTTGCTATAGCAACCAAATTAAAATTGCCAATCTATCAAATGGACGTAACGGGAGCATTTTTGTATGGAGAAATAAATGAAAATGTATTTATTCGTTTGCCGGAAGGGGCTTATTCGGGTAATAATAATATTGCAAAATTAAACAAGTCTCTATATGGTCTGAAAAGTTCACCAAAATCCTGGAATAATAAATTTAATTCTATTATAACAGGAGAAGGCTTTGTTAGTTCAAAAAGTGATTCATGCTTGTACAAAAGGTGCAATGGTAAAGATAAAATGTTTGTTTTGCTATATGTTGATGACTTGTTAATATTTGGTACAAATGAGGAGAAAATTGTTCAGTTTAAAAGTGTCCTAAACAAAGAATTTAAGATGAAGGATCTAGGTTTAGTAACCAATTTTTTGGGTATAAATGTTAACCAAAATCTAGAAACGGGGATTACTGAATTAAGCCAAAGAAATTACCTAGAAAATGTACTTAAAAGGTTTAATATGGAAAACTGTAAACCTATGTCAACTCCTATTGACCCAAACTTTAATGTTAAAATACTTGAAAATTGTAATAAAAGTAATGATGAGAATATTGAAAAATATTGTAGAGAAGTTATAGGATGCCTTATGTATGCAGTGTCAAGTACTAGGCCTGATTTATGTTTTACTGTCTCAATGTTGAGCAGATTTCAAACATATTCAAATGATATGTTAGTAACTGCATTAAAAAGAGTCCTGCGGTATGTCAAGAATACACTAAATTATATGTTAGTTTTCAAGTGTGAAGATAATGTCCTAGAGGGATATTGTGATGCTGATTGGGGAGGTGATCTCAAAGACAGAAAGTCTACCACAGGCTATTTATTTAAGTTTTCCAATTGTTTGATTTCTTGGTGCTCGAAGAAACAAGTATCAGTCAGTCTGTCGTCAACTGAGGCTGAGTATGTTGCAGTGAGTATGGCAGGAAGCGAAGCCTGTTGGCTGATAAACTTGTTAAGTGATTTTGGTTACTCAAATGTATGTCCAGTAAGTATGTATTGTGACAACCAGTCAGCCATTTTTATTGCAGGCACAGACACTGTTAAGCGCCTCAAACATATTGATATACGATATCACTTCATAAAGGATTTGATTAAAGATAATAAGATCTGCCTTCATTATGTGAAAACTAGTGAACAATCAGCTGACATACTCACTAAGGCTTTAAGTCAAGAATTATTTGTATAAGTGTTGTATTCAAACTTAGAAATAAGATATAATACATAGTCTATTCTATATTCTATCTTGACATAATGTATGAGAGGGGGTGTTAAAATATGGCAATGTAATAATTATCATTTGGTAACTTCAGTTTTAAGTTGTTGGCAACACTGTGTAGTGTTTTGTTTTTTTCTAGTTGATAAATGTATAACNATTTGGTAACTTCAGTTTTAAGTTGTTGGCAACACTGTGTAGTGTTTTGTTTTTTTCTAGTTGATAAATGTATAACGGTCAACATTGTTGTATCAGTTTTGCTGTTAAAGTATAATAAAACATTTCGTTTATTAAAAGGCCTTTATTCATTAAACCTCAACACTTACCACCGATAATAACCCCAGGTATGAGGACACAAGAAATCTTGGGCTCAGGGAACAACCATGACATTAGAGACCAGGTTACATAAATGCTTCGAGATGGGACAATTGAACCAACAAACACCTGTTACAATTCTAAAATAGTGCAGGTAGACATGGTTTTGTGTCGATTTCCATCCGATAAACATAGTAACTATAAGTAACCCACCGTGTGGAGGCTGCTTTGGCATGCCTGGGTCAAGCGACCATTTTCTATCCCTCGACATGAAGAATGGATATTAGCAGATTTCCATTAAGGTGGAGGACAGACCCAAGATGGCATTTATGGTGTCGCTGCTTTCAGTTTAGGGCCGTTCCATTTGGGCTTAAGTGTGCGCCAGCCACCTACTAGACGATGACGACTGAAGTATTGGCAGGGTATATTAGTCAGTTCGAAACTGTGTACCTCAATGATGTAATAAAATGGTTGGAGTCCCGGGAAGCCCCTCAAATTCACCTGGCACTAGTATTAGAATGGCTAACCACATACAAACTGAACACCTGCCTGGAGAAATGTCATATCGACACAACAGAGGTTAAATTACTCTGCAATCTTACCAATGCCACTGGACACAACCTCACCCCAGCCATCTGAACAAAATCGCAGAGGCAAAACCTAACACACAAAAAACAGCAAAAATTCCTAGGGCTCGCATATTGGACCTGCAGTTTCATCCCTGCAATCTCAATAATGGCAACCTCACTCACAAACCTACTGTCGCCAAAGGAACGGTGCCATTGGGGACCAGAAGCCCAGAGGGAATATGAGGCCACCCTTTGTACATTAACGACCCAGGGTGTATGTTGTACATGTAAATGGACGCGAGTAACGAAAGCATAGGTGGGGTGCTGTACCACCAGGCTGACGATGGGGAATGTCACGTGCTAAGTTTGGTTCTGTAGCTCGGCGATACCACTCAAATGAACAGGAGTGCATGGTGGTAGTTTGATCCAAGAGGAAGTAGCACCCCCACCATAAAGAGAAACCTTTTATACCGTGCGAAATACCACATGCTCCCAAACTTATTTTGAAAAATTACTGAGGATGCAAGCGCATTTCTTAGAGAATGTACAACCTACCCACAACGATACGGTGTTAGCAAAGAGTAGCGGGCGACTGTCGTTGGCAATCAGCTGTTAGGCGAGGCAAAATCCTGGTGGGGATCCACCGTGGAGTATGACATGACATGGGAATAGTTAGTTCGTAAATTCAAAGCTAGATCTTCTAATGCATACACAACCTTGCAACAACAGATAGCATAGTTTACAGAGGAACAGGCTGCCAAAGAAGACAGCGATATATTTGTGAGCTGCAAAATCAGTCCAGCTGACTGGTATTGATAAACCTCTCCCACATGAAGATGTATTATATGCGATAGCAGAGACTTTTCTACCCGAGAAGCGATCGCCTTACGCCTGATGGTATTTAACGGCACCCAAAAATTCCTAGGACCACTATGAGTGTAGCATGTCTTGTGAAAAACACAGAATGGCCAACCTCATGGCATGCAGTAAATACGTGTGGATTGACATGTAGGGTAACCTATCTGACACCTGTGTTTCAGACGAGAGTAGAGCGAAGCAGACCGAAATCACGAGGGTACAGGTCAACCCCCTTTCCCACCAAAGTCCACAGTAAACTTTTGGCATGGGCGAACAGGGCAGCTGCAGCAGGGAAAAGTTACTTAAGTAACATTTCCCAACTACGTAATTCAAACAACAAGGGGCCGACAAGCTTACCTCATTGCCATATCTAATGAACAGTACCACTGGCACCAAGTGTGATCAAACTGCATGGATAAGCAACAGGTAAATGACAAAGCAGAGAAGGGAAAACTGGTGCTGTCCTCTTCGCCATTGTGAAAACCGAAACACTAAGTACCACCAATCTAAACACAACCTATTATTATTTGGGCCAAGTTAATACCCACAGTGACCAGCTTATTAATAAACCTGTGCGCCTTGCTGAGTGGAACACCGTCGCCTTGATTGACACAGCCACATCACGCAAGTTCTTGCACACCGAATTAGTGAACCCATCGCTAATAATTGAATGTAAACAAACCATACATTTGGCTACCCTAAACAGAACCAGTGAATGTTTAGGGGAAATGCAATTACAAATTCAGATTCATGACTGCTGCATGAACATCACTGCTCTCGTCACCAACGAAATACACGAAGAACTTATTCTAGGTGTACCCTGACTCTGGCAATACAACAGGACTATCTAAATTATTGTGGGTCGTATCAATTTTGGCTTAACAGAGAGGTGTACTGTAGAAAGCCTAGGACATCGTCGTGAAAACCGCTGACATTCTGTACAACTCGGCACATTCGATCACCCAGTACACGTGGAACACAGACACACTATCCAGCGAGTGCTAAAGGAACGCCGAGGTGTTTTCGATGTCGTCAACACCCTTAAAAGAACGAGTATGACAGAATATTTCAGATCACTTACTAAAGTAGAACCGATCTGGTCCGCACTTCGTGATTACGATCCATATAGTCGAAGGATAATCAACCAACAGATCGAGGAGATGATTCGAGACAGGATAATAGAACCCTCAGAAAGTAACTTCAATTCGGTTATCACTCTTAGTCCCCAAGAGAGACGGTAGCTGGAGGTTCTGTGTAGACTTCCGCCAGATCAATCAAGTAACTAAAAGTGCACCACTGCCTTTATTCAATGTAAATTCCGCTTTTACCATGCTAGAGGACACCAAGGTCTTGTCCTTTCTGAACCTGAGAAATGGCTACTGGCGAGTACCAGTACATCCCAAAGACCACCAAAAAACCATTTTTATCACCCCTGATGGGCGCCGTTTTCAATTTTCTGCAATGCCCTTTAGGCTGAAATGCACCCAAACCACAATTCAAAGCATGATGATCCATATACTGGATTGCCTAATAGGGGACTGTACAATAGTCTACCTAGACGATGTTTTCATTTATTCGAGAACATGTACAACACTTATCCCTAATACCAGAGTAGTTAGCTATAAACTGCATGACTTGCGAAAACAGAAAATGCCACTTTGGTAAACATTCCTACAACACACAAATTTGGTCGACGCCGAGGGAATCTTGCCCAATCAATATCAGCTACAGATAAATCAGGATTACCCTAAGCCCAGCATGTGTAAGCTCTTGACAAAAAAATTATGACTGGTAAATTGGCTAAGGCATAACAGTAAAAATTTTGCCATGATAACAGCTAAGCTACAGTCCCTGGTATAACCACAGTGACATTTTCAATGGGACGACAATGCCCAAAATCTATTTGAGAAAACAACGTATCACTTCCAGTAATACGATAAACTGTCCCGACTGGACCCACAGAAGCCCTTTACCTACAAACAGATGCTTATCAAGAGGGGCATGGAGCCGTCATCTTCCAGTACGATGATGGGGAGTCCATAATCGTACATCACAGAAGTGCAAAGTTCGCCCCACTCCAACATAATTATGATGTAAACGAGAGAGAATGGGTGTCGATAGTATGGGCTTTGAAATATTACCACCAACATCTGAAAATACCAACAGTTTACATTAAAAACCGACAATCTATGCTTGATATGGTTGAATAATATGCATACTATCAGTGGCAAACTCACGCGGTTGTCCATGTTATTGCAGGCATACGATTTAATCGTGGAACATGTTCCAGGCAAGGAGAACCAACTAGCCGATGTTCTTTCCCGTGCACCATGCGCTACTGGAATACCGCGAGAAGGCGAATGGTGATGTAAAAATTACTAATATTGCTATCTCTTTGAACACAATATGTTAAATTCCTGTTCTCTTGTGTCTATCCGGTAGTGCTTTGTTCTGTGATTAATAAAACTCTTTAAAAAGTTACATTACAATTTATGATAGCAAGAAAATTCTAATTACAAATGGAGAAGCACCTGAAACTTGATCGCTTCTATACTGACCCCGAAGATAGCATAACTGAGCAGAAGTGGCTCCATTGGTATCAAACATTTGTAAATTTCCTTGTAAATCATGTTGGTCTGCATTGTACAGGCACATTGCAGATGCTAATAATTTTGATGAGACAATTATAATAATCAAGGGTCTCTACAACAAGCCCAAAAGTGAGATTTCTATTCGACACATTCTTGCTTTGCGACGTCAAGAGTCAGGTGAAACAATAGACTAATATCCGACTGTCTTTAAACAAATCAGTAAGTTTTGCAATTTACATTCGGGATGTCTTTATCAGGGGGATACACTCGGCAACTACTCATCAGAGATTTTTCGAGAACTCAAATCTGACATTACACGATGTTTTCGATAGTCAGGATTCTAGAACTTGTAAGGTGCATTCAGAATCATACCATAAATCCGCCCCTAGTATAAATGCTATTAAAAAGTATAATCATTCAACAGTAAGTGAATCACTCTTTATGAGAAAAGCTCCAAATCAAAGCATGTTAGATTGGCTGTGCCTTTGCAATGCCTTTTCTGTAGCATGCACAAGCAGCACTTCAGGGATTCCTGTCATGCTACGAATCCTAGCTGCCTTTTTGTTAAAAGAAAGGTCATTTTAGCTAGGCTTGCAGATCCAAAAAGAAAATCTCTGCGTCGGTTTCGCCTCTGTTAACTGGTGCCGCAGCCCCGTCTTTGCTTGTGAAGTTTACAATAATAGTATATGCCAATGGTGTTAAGACCGATGCAATAGTAGATACAGGCAGGTCTGAGACATTTATCAGTAAAGCTCTTGTCCACAAAAGATGCATCGTACTATACCCGACTAGGGTTAAAGTAGCCTTAGCATTCATCGTGTTTCAGTCATCCACTGTGGGTTATTGTATTGTTTGTGTCACCATTTTGGGCCACCTGTATTCTAAAGTCAATATCCTGGTGCTCGATGAGATCTGCACTGACTTAATTATTGATCTTGATATTCTGAAAGAATACTTACGCATCAAAATTTCCTTCGGAGGAAAGTAACCTCCACTCAAAGTTTGTAACCTTTCGACTGCTTGGGTAGAAACAGCCAAATTGTTTGCAAACTTGACACCCAACAGCAGGTACCCATAGCATTCAAGAGCACGCCATCATACCACTGATGAGACAGCATACATCAAGAGTGAGGTCGAGAGGTTACTTGATAGTCAAACCTAGTTCGTCTCCATGGCGAGTTAAATGTTGTTGTGGTCACGGGTAAAAATAAAAAGAAAAGAATGGTTATTGACTACTCGAAAACAATTAACCGGTTTTGCTACTGGATGCTTAGCTGCTTCCTAGAAATTAGGACGCAGTCAACAGGGTTTCCAAATTCAGTGTCTTCAGCCCTTTTCATTTACAAATTGCTTACCATCAAGTCCCTTTAGATGAAAACAAAAATCTCTATACTGTTTTTAAGCTCATGGGAAGCTGTAGGATACCTTTCGGTGTCATGAATGGTGTTGCAGCTTTCCAACAAACAATCGATAAAACTATTAAAGTGAAAAACACAGAAACGTACTTAGACGATGAGAAGGTCAGAGATCGGGATAAAGAGAAGCATGATAAAAGTATACGGTGGGCCAATCACTCTTAACAGAAGTAAATGCAGATTCTCTGTAGAGAATATCCACCTCCTTCAATATGTCATCACACACCACAACATTCCACCAGACCCAGATCGACTATGGCTAACACTCCCATTACCAGTGCCAGGCAACACAAAATCCTTAAAACGAGCTGTTTACATGTTTCCACAATATTCTAACCTCAAGGATTTCACAATGAAAATTCTACCTTTCATATCATTTAAAACTTAACCCACATCACTGGAGGCTGTCTCAACATTTAAACAGTTAAAAACCGAGCCCCGATAAAGGATGATGAACCAGTAACTGATTAAACTGAAGTAACTGAATTCGCAACAGAGGATACTTTATCGCAGGCTGGGCGCTCTGGAGCATTCTTTTCAAAAACCCTTTCAAAATACGAAAAACGACACTCTTCTGTTGAAAAAGAAGCTCAAGCTATTTTCGATGCCCTCATAAAACGGAGGCACTTCCTAAAAGGAATATCATTTCAGCTAATTATAGACCAAAATACTGTGGCATTTATGTTTAACAATAGGAAAGCAGGAAAGATTAGAATGAGAATATCAAACATAGGCATCTTGAACTTTCATGTTATAATCATGATAACACACATCGCCCAGGGAAGGAAAACATTGTGGCCGATTCTATGTCTGGACTATGCTCGTCGAACACTGGAAGGACGTATTTGAAGGAAAATTATTCAAATATATTACCCAGGTGTTACTCTACTCATAAATTGGGTAAGATAAAAAACTTACAATTTACACTTTAAGTGCGCCAGGCAACTTCGTCTTACCGAATCTGTGTTGAGCTCAAGCCATGGTTTTCTTTCTACGAGGGAACTATTTTCAAGGCAACTTCCCCATTTGAAAGACTAAACATTGATTACAAGGGGCCCCTTCCGAGTGCCAACAAGAACTGCTTCATTCTAACCATTGCTGATGAGTACTCTAGGTACCATTTTGCTTTTGCGTGTAGTGACATTTCCTCAACTACAGTTGTCGAGAAACTCCAAGAGCTCTTCAGCCTCTTCGGTATGCCTTCCTTCATTCATTCTGATTGTGGAAGTTCTTTCATATCCCAGGAGTAAGTAACTCCTACAGACTCATGGAATAGCCACAAGTAATTCATCTGCTTACAATTCGAGGNAGAGCTCTTCAGCCTCTTCGGTATGCCTTCCTTCATTCATTCTGATTGTGGAAGTTCTTTCATATCCCAGGAGTAAGTAACTCCTACACACTCATGGAATAGCCACAAGTAATTCATCTGCTTACAATTCGAGGGATAATGATCAAGTGGAGAAATACAATGGTGCCATATGTAAGACCGTACTTCTAGCTCTGAAGTCTAAAGATCTACCAGTGGAGCATTGGCAAGATATCCTATAAGATAACTTCTATGTGCCTCCACAAATACTACATTACACGAACTCTGTTCAAACATCCACGGAGGTCTTACTATGGCATATCATAGCTATGTCATATCATAGCTGACATCTCCAGGCCCAGTTATAGACCAGAACCACAACAGTTGAAGCAAGTTTGACGACTTAGTAGAAGAGGCTGAACTCATTCCGGCGAACCCTGACACATCTGCTACCGTGACGGTAGAGCGAGAACTGTATTCATTCAGGATATGGCTCTAGCCCCCCTGAATGAAAAGCCCCTTACCAATGCGCATGCGCCTTAGGATGCACAAAATCTGAGAGAATTTACATTTCATAGTTCTAATATATACTGCCAGCATACAAAATTAATTTCAAATTAATGATTTGGCTTAGATAATCTCTCATATTATGATAAAATATTTAAATAGTAGTCAGTTTAAAAATAAGTGTCCTACCTACTTAAAACATATCAGTTTCCTACATAATCTGCCACAGTATTATATGATTGCCAAATTTGGTAGAATCTTGTCAATTTTTTCCTGGGATAGGAAATAAAACTTGATTTATTATTGTGCTGCTATCTTATAAAATGGCGAGCCAAAGAGCTTCATATACACATTTGATAGTTATACTGCCAGAATGGAAATTTAGTTTGGAATTGCTGACATGGTTTCGACGAAATAGCATACTAAACTAAAATAGCTATGTGGCCTCCATTCCGAAAAATAAGTGTCCGACCTACTTAAAACAAGCCAGTTACATCACCTACCACAGTACAACTTGTTTGCCAAATTTGGTAGGAATCGTTCATTTGTTTCCCGAGATATTACAAAAACTTCAATTATTCGTGTGGCAATATCTTACAAAATGGCTGACAAAATATGTTGAGTGTAGACAAATTTTATAGTTGTGATATACAGCATGTATCAAAAATATTCATTCTATTTCATAAGGCTATAAATTTTACATAAATGCTCGTAAAACCTTCTGGTTTTTTTTTTTTTTTTTTTAATACTTATAAGAATACAAAGTTTTCATTTACCATTTCACAAATGTACAACGTGCCATCAACTGGATGCACAGCATACGTTTAAACAGTAGTCAAACTCGTCCCATAACATTCGAGCATGTCAGGTGTTACAACAGCCAGAACTGTTGCTATGCGGCGCCGCAGTTCATCCACAGCTGTTGGAAGAGGAGGCACATAGCTGGAGACTTTCACAAACCCCCAGAACAAAAAACACATATACTGAAATCAGGCGACTTTTGGACTCGTAAGCCCCTTACTGCCGATCCATCGTTCAGAAAGCTAATTGTTGAAAAATTCTGACTTGCAGGTGCCAGTGCGGTGGTGCTCCATCCGGTTGAAAAATGAAATTATACGAGTGTTCTCGTAATTGTGGAAACAGTCAATACATCTTATCATGACATTCCCGTAATATTGTTTTCCGCAAAAAAGAACTGAATGTACACCTGCTCTTGGGTAACGGCGCAAAACACTTTCAGCTTTTAAGAGTCTCTCGGATGCTCGACTATAGTATCTAGTATCTAGTCTCTGTGTTCCCCATATTTAAATGGAGCATGGCCTTCATCGCTCAACACCAAACGTGTACAAAAGTTTTCTTTGTCTATCCCCATGCCCAGAATTAATTTACAAAACTCAAGATGGCGTTGTTTATCACCATCACGAAACACTTGTAGCACTCGAATCATGTATGGTTAACAAATAATCGTCGCCGCAAAACACGCTTGACAGTCATATGTAAGATAACCAGCTCTCGGCTGCCATGAGTGCACTTAAAAAGGACTCCATACATACAAAACTCTGTGGTTGCGCTCCACATATTGTTCATGCACATGGAGGTGACCTGTGGACTTCTCCATACATAAACAACTGGTCTCATGAAATTGCTCGTGCCACCATCGGATGTTCTGCGCAGTAGGAGACGCAGTGCCAAACTGTCGAAGAAAATCACGCTGTACAGTTATAACTGACTCACACTTGTTGAACCGGAGAGTGCGAAACACTCTTATCGCCATCCTGATGCATACTGAACGAGAGCGCTAGCAGCACCAGCTGTAGCGCCACCAGGGCGACACCTACCGGCAATTAAGTGAACCTGCGACGTGCAACATGCGCCAAGGGAAACTTTATGTTTCGATGTCTGATTTACAATCGGCCGCGAGGCCCTATTTTTTTTCACGTAATGGTGATAGCCTTGTGAAATCGGATGGTTCTTTTAGTTACATGCTGTATACCGACAATATACAAAATCAATCTGGTTTTGAGGATATAACATACTAAGCTAAAAAGTCTATGTGGCCACCATTTTGAAATGTGTCCGAAATGTAAATAAAACCAGTTTACATCCTCTGTCTACTTAATTTGGTAATAATCGGTCAATTGTTTCCCAGCAATATGACATAATTTTATTTATTCTTGTTGCACTATCTTACAAAATGGGGAACAAAAGAGTCTATGTTTACATATATGATTGTAATACATTCATTCAGTATACAAAATTTGGTATAGATTGGCAGAACACTATGGTGGATATAATAATAAAGCTAAAATATTTTAATGAGCACCATTTGAAAAAAAAAAAAAAAGTACCTTGTAAATTCAAGTCTCACACATCTACATGGTATACCATTGGGTATGTGCCCCATTAGGAGATAATTAGTTAAGTAGTTTTTGAATTTTAACATTAAGGCTTTATTTATTCACGTAATATTCAAAATGGCCGACCAATAACAATATTCTTCTCTAAATTCAATGCCTACATGATGCACTGCTAACATACAAATTTGGTTTAAATCGGTAGAATGGCTCCAGACATTTGTCATACCCAAAAATTTTAATTGCAGCCATTTTGAAAGCAAGCATCCAGCGAGGTTGATACCTGTAAAAGTCAGGTAACCTTACTGAGTATTGTGTGTGTACCGAGTTTGGTGAGATTCTGTTTACTCATTCAAATGTTTTTTGGGGCACAGATACACATGCCTAGACACAGACTGGAAAATATCTCATAAGCCTTCCTTTCGTTCCGAAAGAAAGCTCAAAGAACATAATTTTTTTACAGTGGAACGTTATTGTAGACAATTTTATCTTATTTCGAATTTTGAAGGAATTATTAACAATATTAGTTCCGTGGTAGACATCTCTCAGGTACCTGGGCACTAATGTAGCTGGTTCGAGCCTTGAGTAAGTCATCCTTGTGTCATTCGGTTATTGTTTTAAGTCAAGGTTTTTGTGGTATGTGGAGTGTCCGCGATTAGTCTACAAGTATGAAGCAAGGATGTTGAAATGTAATAATTAAAGGAAAAACATCCAGTATTCTGATAAGTAAGCTTCTGAATTTTACAAGAGAGTTATGTTCAACCCTAAGTAACTCTGCCGACACATGTGACCGTTACGAATTTTCCATGGGTCAATGATGCGTATGGAAAGATCTTCTTATCGACAATTTGAGGTAGAATAGGCAGATCTTTTACTTATCATGTTAAGTCGCAAAGACGTATTTTGGAATCCTGAAAATGCATGTACTTTAGATGATGTTCTTCGTTTGCACATTATTACATCACACAGCTTGACAGGTAATAATACAAATAATTGTAACAATATTTAATACTTAAACTTCTAGGGATGTTAGAAGAGACGAAAACAGATATACTTATTTTAACAACCATAGGAGAGTAATTGATTGAGTTATTTTTTATATCATTGAGGAATAAGAATGGGATCAATATATTTGATCTTAACTGCAATATTTTACAAAAACTGTTCAAAAGTAAGGCCTCGTTATTCAAAACAAGCTCTACTACGACGTGCCATTGTATGTCGTACAAGTTCAAAATGTCCAGGCATGTGCTGTACATAGAGGCTAACTGCAAGCACCTGAACGATGAGTTCTTTCAATATAAGTCTCATACACAAGCCTCTCCAAGTGCTCCCACACAGAGAAGTCAAATGGGGTGAGGTCAGAAGAATATGAAGGTGCAACTCCTCATTTCTCTCGTGACATTCAAGAGCATTTGAACTGCAGATTCTGTGAGAAATGGATTAGCCACGGTTGGCCTATTTGTTCTCCTGACCACTTTTGTTTCATGATGTCGAGTGCGACCCAAATTCCCAGATTTGTGTTAGCTCTATTGATTCGTCTGTATAATTTTAATTTTTTTTTTTGGTTTATTTGAATATCACAGCTACTTTCTTTTTACTAGTAATATATTGTTTGTTATACTCTTTCTTCTGTGTTTATTAGAAATATTGTGCTGATGGCATATTGTGATAAAGCTGTCTTCGCAACTTTTTTTCATGCCAAAGGAAAATTTCCAAATTTAATTTTAATGTTTAACATGCTACGTATTGATTAATAATTCATGGTTTCAGAATGTCTTCGGATGGTTCACAAAGATTTTACTCTGTGTCCCTATTAGAGTACAATATTTGGTTTAGCAATTCCTAATTCCTTAACATGTGCCTTTTTTAATTGTGACATACCTATTCGCAGTACAGTGCTTTCTCATATCAGTAGGCTTAGAAAGGCTTCAATTATCCAGTAACCAACTGCAAAAATCTTTTTTTGTGTGAACTCATTTTTAAGAGCATATGGCATGCAACAAGCAGTTTCGAATGTTTCGCGGAACCATAGAACGTTTCATACATATGTATAATACTATAAATAGAGTAAAATTAGGAATAAATTATTATAAATATTAAATACAAGTCTCAAACGTACTCTGCACACTTTTGTTACATCCTCCTCCCGATTTCTCTGACAAGCACCGAACTTAGGTCACCGTCACACAAGTGGTAGAAACGTATTTGTTGTAAATTCATTCGGAGGCCATATTGATCATGTTTGTGAACGGAATTAGTTTTAGTGGTAACATTTTTTGTCTGAATAGAAACAAAATTTGTTAAGAACTACCCCTGGACAGGCAGTGCCTGATGCCCCAGTCTGGAACAGGTTGGATAGAGTACCTGGTCGATCCAATCTCACCTCCTGCCTATTAATATTAACCTTCGGTGGATCTACCTAGTGTTTTATGTGCGCCTTCGACTACGTGGCTTTGTTTGGAAAGTCACCCATCCACATAATGATCACGCCCTACCATGTTGAACCATGGTGATCAGAAGACAGACAGGAGGTTACCAGATCGGTATGGCAGTCGGTATACTGAACTACTTCTATACATGTAAGTGTCCGCCTGTCATGATGTACCAGCATTTTCAAGGTCTCCACATGGAGCAATTGGTTAATGGGACTAGTATGTTACCCAAAAAAACTGTATGTTTTAGAGTACGTTAAATTTTTAATTTAATAAAAACCAGACATTCTACCCTCAAAAACATTCTCCTGCAAACAACAGCTTTCAAAAATTAGTCATGTCAAGAATTTTTTTTTAATTTTAACAGAGCTTACCTTTGTTTATTTACTATTTTATTTATTCTACTGGTGTTCAATAACAAAATTTGTTTACAATAAATAATAGAAGTAAAATAATTCCTTAGCCCATAACAACACTAATATACCATTACATTAAATTAAGTCTTTACAAGACAATGAGTTGGTAGAATTCATATTCCATAAAATATAATCGATTAATCCAACTTAATTCCCGATGGGGACGCATGTGTAGCAATATAAATTTCAACTAAAATCCAATGAGTGAAATAATTTTACATAGGGGAGAGTGGGGTAACCACGGACGCGGGGTAATCGCGGACACCACTGCCTGGCTATGTTAGAAAAGGATGGAAGATATTTCGACTGATGGAATCGTGTGTCGATACCCGACCGCAGTGGCGAACAAAGAGCCGTGAACTGATGACGTGCTCGCTGTACAAGGTATGTTAACTTCATATTTTTCCAACAATGTCATATAATTTTTGGACAAAATTTAATTGGTGTATAATATTGTAGGTATATCATAGAAATCCGTTATATTTTTTGTGAATTAACGTCCAATTCAACAATGTTTTTAAGGACTCGGTGTGTGCATCACACAATTCTAACCTGAAATTAAACAATAGTTTTGTATTACTGTGCGTGTTGGGTAATGGCGGACGATTTCAGTGGGGTAATCCCGACCGTCCGCAATCACCCCTCAACAATCAAACTATTATTGTTTATTTTATAATATATGTCTAACAGTCAACCGCTGTGGGCTGATGGTAATGATGATGGATTTTGGTTAACATTATTGTCAATAAATAAAAACATGATATACTATTGCTATTATATATAAGTTCCTCCTCTGCTGGATTGGGAGCAAAGAAAAAAACATAGAATGTTCAGCCGCTTTTCTGTGTGTGTGTGGATTTTGTTTTGTTTGTTTGTTTGTTTGTTGTCTGCTTTCTGACCTGTACCTACGTAAACTTGTTTGTTAATTACAAAAGTACATATCTACTCAAATATATTTCAGATGCCACGAAATTACCAAAGAAAGACGGAAACCAAATACTTTCACTAGGAAAAGCAGCTGCTACGTATTCTGTTCCAAAAAGTACGATACACGACCATCTGAAGAAAGAAGTTATACAGGAACCAAAAACTGGAAGAAGAAAGGCTATATTTTCTGAAAAACAAGAAAGAGAACTAGAAGAATATATAATAAAATGCAGTAAGCTATTTTATGGTTTAACTATAGAAATGGTGCGGAAAATAGCTTACACATTTGCCGATGTAAATAATTTAAAGCACAATTTTGACAAAACATCCAAACTGGCAGGAAAAGATTGGTACTACGGATTTAAAAAAAGGCATCCTAATATTTCGCTACGTAAACCTGAGTCCACTTCTATCAATAGAATTACAGCTTTTAATGAAACAGAAGTGAAAATGTTCAACAACTTGGAAGCTTTGCAAACAAAACACCACTTCGATGCTAATCTTATTTACAATGTTCACGAGACAGGCATATCTAATGTCCAAAGAAATGCAAAAAGTTTAGCACCAAAAGGTCAAAAACAAGTCGGCATGGCAACAAGTGGTGAAAGGGGCACTACAACAACAGTTGTTTGCGTATTTAGTGCTTCAGGAAGATATGTTCCTCCATTGTTTATTTTTAAGAGGAAGCGAATGAATGCTCAATTGTTGCGTGGACGCAATGCTGATATGATAGCAACCGTTAGCGATTCAGGTTGGATCAACGAGAACATATTCGTAGATTGGTTACACCACTTCATCTCCTATGCTGAGCCAACTGTTGCAGAACTAATTCTACTTATTCTAGACAATCATGAAAGTCACGTTAGTCTTGGTTACTATCTGCTTTGTCACCAGAATGGAACAATAATGTTATCGCTTCCACCACACACATCACATCGTATGCAACCACTGGACTTGACATATTTTGGACCTCTCAAGACTTCATACAACAAAGAATATGACTTGTACATGGCTTCAAATGTAGGCCGAAAAATTACACAGTATGAAGTTGTCGAACTTTTCACGAAAGCCTTCAATCGCATCAGCAATATAGATAAAGCAGCAAACGGTTTCCAGGCAGCTGGTATTTGGCCACTAAATACAACCAAATTTGATGAATATTTCATAGATGCGATGTCACCACCTGAAAATGCCATTGGCAAATTGCAAAGTGACATATCAGTGACACCTGATGAGCAAATAGCATCGACATCAAATGTGCAAAGAGAAGGGACACTTGATACGCAGGTGCAGCAGAGACTAGTAACCCCTGAAGCTGTGCTGGACAAATCAATCCCACTTGAAGATATTGTTAATGTTCCCAAACTGCCACAACAGAAAAGTAAACAAACTGTCAGAAAAAAACATTCAGTGATAATAACTAGTACTCCTATGAAAGATATTTTAGAACAAAAAGAAGAAAGGAAGAAAACTAAAGAGCACACCAAAGGGAGTGAAAAGACTGTAAGTTCCACTGAAGGTAAGAAAGGTGTGAAGAATCTTAGAGCATTTTCAAATGATAACATTTAAGACAAAGGTTCAAGAAAAGGACATACCGCGCAAAAAAACAAAGACCAATGAAGGAGATGCGAAGGACAATCAGTATTATTGCCTAATTTGTGGCGAAGAGTATGAAGATCCTCCCAATGAAGATTGGATAAAATGCTATAAATGTAATTTATGGGCCCTCGAAAACTGTACTAAGAGTAAAAGTACATCAAGAGGATTTATATGTGATTTATGTGATGATGAGACTATGTCCGTAATTACCCCACACACCATCCGTAATTATCCCACGTGCTGTGGGGTAATCCCGGACACCACGGTTTTGTTTTGTTATTAATATTTGATTTTATGTTGGAAATTATCTAAGTTGATTATGATAACTTACCATTGATTAGTTTAAGTGACCTGTCAGTAATAAATAACACTAGTAATTTTATTTGGTTACGTTTTATTTCAGTTCTCCCTTAAGTGTTCGCAATTACCCCACTCTCCCCTACTTTCGCCTTTTCACGAAAGTTTGGATTCCCTCTATTTCGGCTTAATCAAAATATTAAAGTGTTTTTTTTTTAAAGCATTTAAAAATAAAACCAAAAATAGCGTTTAAGTTTGACGCGTGGCGGGTACAGAGGATAAGAATTGCGCTGTATTCACACCCTGAGAATTAACCCCCAGGGAAGTCCCGCCGTATAAAAACTCCGGGGATGAACCACAGCCAAAGGAAAAAGGGAAAGTCCCGAAAATTAGCTGATATAAGCCCTCGGCGAAGGAAACAGGGTAACCCCCTGGCCGAGAATAGTGCAGACACAGCTCCCAGGAACCCCCGA
The DNA here is from genome assembly GCA_002778355.1 of Clitarchus hookeri. Classification (NCBI taxonomy): domain Eukaryota; kingdom Metazoa; phylum Arthropoda; class Insecta; order Phasmatodea; family Phasmatidae; genus Clitarchus; species Clitarchus hookeri. The sequence goes on from NQII01007204.1 coordinate 95,867, forward strand.
GATGCTTGCCGCACCCCTCCCTCCACCCCTAGCGAGTCGCTGACGAGACCTAAATCCTATACAAAAAACATGCGAGGGACACAAGGGAAGTCCCTGTTTCTCCCGACACAAATCGCTGACAGCTAATTTGAATATATCGAGAGGTGGGTTAAATTCGAGAGCAGCCAAGGCGAGAGGTCATTCAGTCATGGTGATTCAGTCGCGAGAGATCGGCAGTCGTGAGCGAGACCGAGAAGGCAGTTAGGCGAGAGGCTGTCACACCAATGGGCCAGAGTTCGGGACCGGCCCCAGGCAGTAATGTACAATCAGTTGTTCGCAGTCAGTTGTTCAGCCGAGATGGGACTTGTTCGGAGGTACAGCAGCGAGACGAGATAGATGAAGCCAAATCGGGAGTAAACAGTCGTGTGGCGAGAAAAGTGCCGAGAATATGAGTGAATTCCTGGAAACGAGTGGTAACCCCAGTCCGAGTGGCGCCATTCCCCGAGAAGGCAAGTCGTGAGCCGAAACTCCATGTGTAAATTCCCGAGACAAACCCAGTAAAAAGTACCGAGAACTTATGAGTTCATTTCCGAGACGTAGTGGCAGTTTCCGCGGTTAGGAATGCAGACAGAAACGCAATGGCCGGAAGGACGCGGAGGAAGCACTCTCCAACCAGGAATGCCAGCCGGGATCGCAAGGAAAGTGCAAGTCATGGGAGAACCCTAATCCTGGGCTTCATTGAGACACTGTCAAAGCCACAGGAAACAGCCATCTTCGTACAGCACGTCAACGAGAGCCAGTCCGAGGGCCCGAACCAGAGCCACCCAACTCACCATGCCTCAGCTACCAACAAAGACAACTCACCAAAAGCCGGAGTCGCAGATAAGTAGAGAAACGTCTCCCTTCAACAACCTTCCCCGACGCATAGTATTCAGCCCAACAGCCCTTCAGGCTTACGACTAGAGGGGGGCTCAGTCTCGCCAGTGTGTGTAATAAATATGTGACCTTCTGATCAATAAACTCCTGGTGTGTTAACTAAAGGAGAATACGAGTACTTGTTTACCCCTAAAGCAACAACCTCAGGTGCCCTTAGTCTGCACCAATAAAATTTAACTATATGAACTACTGGCCACCCCCTGTATAACTCAGGTGGCCGAGTAGCGACAAGTTTTGATGCCTAAAACACTAACAACAAAAAACATGATACCTATAGAAGAAATGGCTTATCCAGGAAATAAAGGACATAAGATAATACTTACAGGTAAACTTTCATGCCAACATACTACGAGTAATATAAGAAAAATGTGGTGTGATGATTATGCCTTTACTTTGTTCAAAATCATTTAAGTTGCAGAAAAGTTAAATTTCCCACTATAAAATGTTTTTAAAACCAGCCTTTACAGTTTACGAGAATTATTCGTCATAACCACTTACATTGCCATGGCGTAATTTTCTATTATAGCGCAAAAACGATAAACTTTGCTACCAAACGCAACTTATTAAATCATCTTCCTAGAAACGATGATAAAAACGCTTGTGAAGTGGCTCGCTTGATTCCATTAGTGTGGTGTTCACTTCTTGGGAGGCTAAGAATTCCTGTACATGTCTCGCATAACAAATCATTACATTCGCCATTTTTGTTGGCAATAATTTTAACTTTTAGTTCTCAGCCAGTATCTGTTGTCAACTCATCCTGTCTGCAATGCAGTGCTCTTATTGTGAAAACTACATCTTAGTAGTGGGCAGTTGTGTTTACTTAAGCTAGAGACGTAATTTTCAAAATTATTTGTTGTTCGGTAGGAAATCTCAATTTTTAGAGTGAAGAAAGCTATAAATAATGCAGAGAGAGTAAGTGTTCCAAATCCTAGGCGAACTACTTCAATCGTCAAAATTAAAAACTCTTTATCGGCTGATAACTGAGGAATTGTCTCGGTTTGTTTACTGTTGATTATAATTATCCTATATTTAGCAACTTAATGTTGGCTTTAAGAAGGAAAAAAGATAAAAACTAAATGATGTGACGTTTGAGGATGCAAGTCAATTAGGCGGGTTGGTTACACCCAGTTTCTACATGGAGACGTCTTGCGATTTTCTGCACGAGCTGAGGAGTTTAAATTCTAACTGGTTGTTCGACATACCCAGCGAATGAGCACACTAACTGGTTGGCAAGTAGCTCTGAGCTCATCAAAACGTTACAACGACTTCAGCTTTCCTCAGGCTCACTTTGCAATCTTCCGAAGCCTGCCGAGCACTACCGAGTCGAGACTAAGACTGACAGAGACACACTCCCATTTAAAATGCATCGTACCATAGCCCCATATATACATTACTCTCTATAAATATTAACTTGCAATTAATAAGAAAAAAATGTAAGTGTTTATTTAATATATGATGTAATACCTTCATAATTGTTTAACTTAAAGTGTATACTGCTATATTACTGTTATTTTATTTCAATATAGACATTTTATATTATATTTAATGTAATTTTTAAACATTTCACAATTACTCGCAATGAAAAAAGTTTTCAAACTGATGTTTTGTATAGTATTATGTCAGTGTCAATAATATAAAATTCAAAAAGGAAAGAATGATTGTAAAAATTGTTTCTACCTGTCTGTGGGTCTTATGTATTGACAAAATTTTTTTTTATTGTATCCTAGCAATAAAATGAGATTAGATTTCGAAATTAAGTTAGTTGTTAGTTTTCTTTGTAAAATACACCATCTAAAGATTATTTGAATAACACAACCCATCCGAATCTCAAAGTATGACTATGGTTTAACTTTNGTTTTTTTTATTGTATCCTAGCAATAAAATGAGATTAGATTTCGAAATTAAGTTAGTTGTTAGTTTTCTGTGTAAAATACACCATCTAAAGATTATTTGAATAACACAACCCATCCGAATCTCAAAGTATGACTATGGTTTAACTTTTTGAAGAAAGATAAGAGTATCATACTTTAAATTACTGCACTATTTCTATTTTTATTAATGATTTTATTGCAATACACAAAGGTACAAAAACCGAGTAAACTCTCCTTAGAGTAATGAATTAATCATTACATGACCAGTAATGGAGAAATCCTGAAGGGAAGGACATGTCGAAAAGAAATGGAAAGAAACGATTGATTTAGTCTGTCGACAGCAACAAATATGCATAAGAATATTATATCTAAAATGTGAATTCAAGCTGAAGGGTTCATTAAGTCTTATGTACTATAATAGAGAATCGGGAATGGCATCGGACTTTGCAGAAGTGGTATGTATCCTCAATTTTGTGTCTACCCCTTTTTTTTTGTGCAAGAATCAGTCTATGTTCTCTGCTAACATTCAAACACGATGGAGACATTTATATTGTAGATCTTGTAATTTATTGAACAGTAAAAAAATACACTTATGTCATTATTCATCATAGTCTCCTGATGCACACTAATTTGCAAAGATTTGATCACCCTGAAGATAGGGGTGGTAAGTTCGTACAGTCACAGGACATATTAGGTTGTATACAGAAAATAAGACAATATTTTAGCACACCAAACATGTACTGCAGGTGACAACAATTACAGGATACTTTTTAGTATGGTGTTGGAACACTTTTAGAAAAACGGGCGGCGATACGGATGGGCACAATGGCATACAGATGTCGGATTTTCTCTACAAGATCCTGCAACAGCTGGCACAACTGCCTCTCCAAATCAGCCATAGTTGCCATTCAACATGGTCCCAAATGCTCTTGATAGGCGTGTTGAAACCACAAAGGCAGGCCAGAGATACCCGTGCTATGTGAGGTCGAGCATTATCCTGCTGGAAAATGGGGTTCTCAGGATGCTAAAGGGACCACATATGGTCGCAAAAATCCCTCGGTTAATCGCAGTGCCATCAGAGTCCCTTCAATCACCACCAGTAGGATGCGGGAATCGTAGGAAATGGCACCCTACATCATGACAACTCCGAGAAGTATGCTGCTCTACAATGAAGCATAGATCACAGTGTTAACCAGGAAGTCTCTAGAATTGACTTCGGTTGTCATCTGTATCCAGACAGAACTGTTATTCATCGCTGAACACCACTCGCTGCCATGGTGACCATTCAGGGCAGATTGTCACATGTATTCGGCAATTCTCAGGTCGTAATGGTGGACATCGTAAGGGATGCCGCGATGTCAGATCCTGCACTGCTAGCCACCTAGTTGTGATACTGATGAACACAGGTGGATCTCCATCTGCCGTGATATGTCCCTGAATGGTGAGCAGCGATGTCCGTGATGTGCTGACAAACTTTCGTACGATGAAATGATTATCCCTACTGGTGGTCCACCAGGGTTGATCCCAGTGTTCTCGACACGTGTGTGTACCCTCCTGTTCCCATAGCATCCAACACCGATTCACAGTTTAGGCAAAATGATTCAAGTAGCGAGCAATGCACCAAAACGTTTAACCTGCCCCTCGGAGGTCAATGATGTGCCCCCTCTCAAACTCATCCAGCTGGCAAAGGCTTGTCGATTACCCCGTCGGGGCACCCTGCATGTTCACTGAATTTGGCACTTTGTCTCATACTGCTGGGTCTTATTCGGTGTCTTCAACTATGAATGAGGGAGGTATATATACCCCCTAGCAGCACATTAGCACAAACAAACCACATTTAAAAGTAATTTGACACATTTTGGGCTATCTTGGGCTATGGCGTTACTGTGTGGCAAACCTTCGTTGTACTCACACAATTCCTTCCTACTGATCACTTTATTTGAAAATAAGTGTTTTATGCAAGTGTTCAGCACTTTGGAAATGATAGACACCTATATGAAATTATTTCTTTAGTATGTGATTGTAGTAAGTTATGCACCATCTGCTTAACCTCGTCGCCAGATATGAAATACTTGTCTCTTAGCACCTCTTTTGAGTGGACCAAACCTATTAATATTAGGTTCTTGAGTATGGAGCAGCACAGTAAGGGTGCGGGAAATGGGAGATCCCCGAGAAAACCCGCCGACAGCAGCATCGTACGGCACTATTCCCACATGCGAAAATCTGGGAGCGACTCCGACGGAATCGAACCTGGTCTGCCTAGGTGGAAAGCGAGTCTTCTAACCACTACATCGCCACTTCAAAATTATTCAGACATTCCTAACAAGAGCTTAGTTTTTGTACTGCAGAAATATTTGACAACATGGTGTGCTAATTCGTGAGATAACAATACAGGCGGCTATTTCATCCACCATGACTTTAGCTGCTGCAATTCTCTTGCATTCACCACTTTGTTTGCGTAATCTGGAAGAGGAAAATATGCAGCAGTATTAATGCATTTTTCACAAATACTACACCATTCGTACACTTGCTGCAGTGATAAACAATATGTTCCACCATAGTGAACTTTAGTCTGATTAATTTATGGTCCCATGTGTTCAGCTTCAGGTCCTGCCAGCACCACCACCGCTATCATAAGAGCCATCCTTCCAGCTGAAACTACACCACGACATAACGACATCGAGGAGCGACCTTATAATGCCCGCCTCCTGCAGCCCCACCGACCGCGATACTGTGCGTCTCTACTGCAAGGGCATACAGCTCAACGTCACGATATGTGACGACAGTTCGTCCAGCACGACGACAAACATACTCACAGCACAAGTGGCAGGAACAAAAGTGGTGATGGTGAAAAAGACTATGACAATGAAAGCGACTCAAGCCCAAACTCCGACCTGAGCACCACCAGTGACGAAGAAAAACCTATATTACAGAACGAAATCTATCAAGTTACCAAAATGTCTATACATATATACCAGTTAGAACTGGCTCTGAAGTAATGTCTGCTTCCTTACTTTCTGCCCTCTACAGCTACAGAATTCCATAGGTCACCAAATAAAAATGCTTATCTCTCTTAACACAGTAAAACACTCATACCTGGAAATACTCGTGTGAGGACTGCTTCAGACTTATATCAAACAAAACCCTCCTTAAAACCCAGACAGGACTATTGTCCTACATGTAGGTCCTCTGTTTTGTATAACTTATTGTTTTTCTTTGTTTCATTTAATGATTTTGTTAACATATATTGTTTCGTTCTTAATATATCTGGTTAGGGCTGAAATTAATTTTGTTACACAATTGCCTTTATGCCTTTATTTACTGTCGAATGATATCGTTAGTACAGTGGTTGCAAGAATACGGGTTATTATTCTGAGAATGAGGGTATAGTTTCAGAACCAGACAAGGATATGGCATTTTATATTAAGGATAATTTATAACAAAAAATTATTTTTCGTTAAATCTATTGAAGCATTCATTACAGTGTACTAAGTATAGGACACCATTCTCCCTAGGCGTAGTATTACTTGTCACAACAACGTAATTTTTTTTTAAGAATGCAAGTATTATGCAATTAATTTTTTTATACCAAGGATAAATCCCCTTATTCCTTTTATTTTCTGTGTGTGGTTGTAATTCGATTTTTTTATTCATGTAAGTGTTTACAGATGACACCACTACCTTTTGCGCTGTTCCAGAAATTCAAATAGACCTAACAAAATGTCATCGCTAGCAGCAAACTTTTACACTGTCTTCCTTCCTGTGACGATTTAGTTCACAAGATTTTTTGAAAGCTTCAAAAATGGTATTGATCCATTCCTAACATTCTAAATATTATATATTTCAGTGAAAAAAAAAATGCATTGGTTTATAAACTTCATTGAACAAAAAGTATTTTTCTGATTGTAAAAACCGTAGTGCTTGTACTACTACACAATATACCTAAAAGTGTATATACATACACAAACATATGTACGTATGTGTATATATATACATGTATATATATATATATATATATATATATATATGAGATCGTATTTAGTTTTCTTTTACTTCACATTCCTAAAATGTGTTTATTCTCTTCGATAATACATTGGTTAACAAATAAATTTTTCACTTTTTTGTTTCAGAGGATTCCAGCTAAATGAATCGCTGGAGATGGTTGTAGCATCTAATAGACGAAAACATTGGCGAAATTGAAATCACCGCTCTTCCGCCTGCAAATGCATGTGATCCTGTAATGTACGAAGATTCCGGTGGTGAGGATAATCTATGTTTTGATAATCTCCCTGGTAGTCAATTGTGTTCAAATGTCAAGGTATCTGGCAATCAAATTTCGAATCTTTTTTTCCAAAAGGAATTTGAGGAAGAAGAAACTTTATCACTGGTCAGAAGGTGATATTATACAAGATAAAAGCATTGGCCATTGTTGTGGATGCCTACAAAACATCTAACATCCAAACAACTGTTTTATCTTTTTTTTTTGTTGTTGCCTTAATGACAATGTACACCAATCAATATGCAGCAAAGTTAGCATCGTTAGGGTGACATAATTGAAGCTGAAATGAAATGTTTTATTGCTGTTCTTTTGTTGAGTGGCTATATAGATCTTCCACGAAAGAACATGTTCTGGGAAAGGAGTCCGAACACCCACAACCGATTGGTATCAAATGCTATTTCAAAAGACAGGTTCAAATTTATTATGGGAAACCTACATGTCTGCAACAATGACCATATTGACAGAAGTGATAGATTTGCCAAGGTTCACCCATTGTATACAGAACTCAACAAACGTTTCCCCCTGCATGCTCCTCATTGTGAAAACCACTGTATTAATGAAACAATTGTGCCATATTTTGGAAAACATGGATGCAAGCAGTTCATGAAAGGAAAACCCATTCGTTATGGATATAAGCTGCGGAAAGGTGCTAACGCAATCAGAGCTACAGATGATAGAGACTTGGGTGTAGGCACTATTGTTGCCCTGCAGTATGTTGATGTACTGACAAATATTGGCTCTATCAAATATCACATCCTCACTTATAATTTCTTCACTTCTTTGCCATTGCTTGCTGAAATCTGTTAAAGGAACATCAAAGGAACTGACAACACAAGAGAAAGTAGGGTAGGTGGTTGTACTCGAACAAATTCTAATATACTCAAGAAAACTGCTCGAGGAACAAACGAAAAAAAAAAAAATGGAAAAAAAGTAGGGAACAAATGTAATGATAACAGGGTTAGGACAGTTGCTTCTGTTATTTTATGGTACATTTCAAATGACAACACTGGTTTTCGTCACTACTCCATGGCGGAATCGAGACCACGGAGGGATGTCGGTTACTCATGTCAGTTAACTGCTTATTAAATACATCAGTGTATAATAAAGTGTTGTTTCTTTACTTCTATTATTCTAACATGGTAGCAGAGCGTGGTTCGGAAGTGAACGAGTGAAATAGTTTAGTGAAAATTCCGAAAAAAGAACTGTTTTGTTAACCACAATGGTGGCTAGAAATAGCAACATAAACATTCAAATTTGCGATGGAGCGGACTATTGTAATTGGAAATTACGAATCCTACAGTTTTTACAGTTTAAGAAGTGTAAGGATGTGGCAGTAAGTCCAAAAATTAAGACTGATGATGACAGGTGGGACGACAGGGATGTCCAGGCAACAAATTACATGTATAGTGCCATATCAAATAAACAGCTGGAATTAGGGATGTCAAAAACCAACTGTTATAACCAAAAAACCGGTATATTGATTTCGGTTAACCGAGATTAACCGGTTTTTATCCTCTTCGGTTTTAACCGGTTAACCGACGGGATACCCCAATAACCGACAGCGGGAAAAAAAACCGACAGCGAAATAATCAAATATGCTCTAGGAAACTGAAACAGAATGTCAGTTTGTCTTATCGCGACAGTTGGCAAGCCCTGATGGCTGACTGTCGAAGCATGCGTAACTCATGTAACATCCCTACTCCCTAGTCATTCGTGAATGTGCCGCTCGTGTGTCGGTGTCGAGTTTCGAGTTGAAATTTTTTTTTCGAGTTGATAAAAGAGTAATTTAAGTGCAAATGGCCCCAGTAAGTGACGTCTGGAAGCATTTTACTAAAGTGAACAAGTTAGAGTCATCATGCAAACTGTGTTTGAAGAAATTTAAAACAGGAGGTGGTACGTCAAACTTGAAAAATCATCTGAATCGTAAGCATTCGGAATTTGGAAAAGACAAAGAAAAGAAGTCTGAGGTTGGTTACATTATTTTCTTGAAACAATAACATTAGGCAAACATTCTGGGATGGTATTTAACTTTTAAAACTGCATGTTTTGTTCTAAGGAATCTGTTGATGATGTTGAGCCAAGGGCGGACAACCAGGATGAGGGAGGGACTGGAGAGGGAGCCCCAACCTCGATGGCAAGTCCAACCTCACCGATGTCGGTTGTATCATGGGGTACATCACCATCTCCGTCAACTTCTCGAGGAGTTCGTTCAAGATCTCCCTCAGTTCCACCAGGTTCGTCCCGTTCATCTGATATTCAACGTCCTCGTGAACGTCAACAGACGCTGTTTGAAACAGCTGATAGACTTGCCAGTTATGAAAGTAAGTAGTGGCGTTTTTAAATCGTAACATCAGAAAGTATATTGCGTGGTTGGCCTAATTTACACGGTTTTCTTTTTTTTCCCCCGTTTTAGAAGGCGGGGTACGTGATACTTTGATTACGAACTCGCTTATCTACATGGTGTGTAAAGATAATGCTCCTCACTCCATTGTTGAAAAGGAAGGCTTCAGGCACTACACCAAAACTGTGGCTCCAATGTATAAACTACCCTCAAGAAACAATGTAAGTAACTGGCATTTACACAATTTCTGCAACTCTAATATACCGTATATATATACTGCTAAGTTTGCTTATTTATTTTTATTTTTCAGGTAACTGAGATGGTATCATTGAGATACTCAGCTATTGTTTCAAAAATAAAACAGCAACTGCAAAAGGTTGAATACATTAGTCTTACTTCAGACATATGTACTTTAACCAACACAAGCAGAGGCTTCTTGGTTCTCACAGCACATTTCATTTGTAAGTATGGTTATCCTTTTCTTACAATAACAGTGTCTATTTTTGAAGAATGTTACAAGATACAAATTCAAAATAAGACACAAGCAGGTAGCAGTTAAAAAGATAATTTAAATTCCTTTCTAATGTTTCAGGTCCAGAAACTCATACCTTAGAGACCATCATGTTGGGAGTCCGGCGGCTTTTGGACGCTCACACTAAAGAAAACCTTGCGCGAGAAATGGAAGAAGTGCTGGAATCATTCGACATTCCTAAGTCTAAAATAGTCGCGGTTTGCACAGATGGCGGTGCAAATATCATGGCCGCCGTTCCAACATTACTAGGGGAGGGTAAGAATGTCTATTGTTTTGCACATTTGCTCAACTTAGTTGTAATGGACGGTTTGGGAGACAACGCGAATACGGCACTAACGGAGCTCATCGATCTTGTGAAAAAAATAGTTTCTTTTGGACGGCACAGTAATATTTTTATGGATGCGCTACGGGCTGAACAGCAAAGAGACGGTTTGCCTGAGGGCAACGTTGCTCTCTTGATTCAATCGGTTGTTACTCGGTGGAATTCTATTTTTTACATGCTAAGTAGATTCGTTACTCTCTCGCCGTATATAGCACGAGTCCTGGCTAATCCAAATTTTAAGCATGCCCCTCGCATGTTATCAGGCGATGAGATAGAGCTTCTTTCTGAAATTATCAAAATATTATCACCATTTGAACAGGCCACGAAGGAAATTTCCGGAAGTCAGTATCTTACGGGAAGCCTTGTGTTGCCAATGATAGGTTGTATTGAAACAGCTTTAGATAATATTGAACCCACGCACGAAATAAGTAAGGCTTTATTGAAAAAATTGAAAGCTTCTATGACAACGCGATGCAAGGTACCCCAATCAAACCCGCTTCTCTGTCATGCTACCCTTTCCGATCCCCGGTTCAAAAAGCTATACATGCAGCCCGTTATTGCTGCCCAGGCCGTAACTGAGATTAGCTCGGAAGTAAAAAAAATTCATAGGAAACGGGGAAATAATTCTCCCCAAAGTTCAGAAACGCACAATGACGGGTCTTTCTGGTCGATTCACGATGAGACACTGCAAAAAGGTAATGCTGGTACTCAATCCGACGAGTCCTCATTTCCAAGCGAACTAAGGCTGTACTTGCAACAACCTATGCTTCCCAGAACACATGATCCCATCAAATTTTGGGTGCAAAGTAAAACTTGCATGGTAGCTTTGTCCTCAGTTGCCATCAAGTATTTGACCGTTGTTGGAAGCTCGGTGGCTTCTGAGAGGCTAGTCTCGACTTTAAATCAGGTAGTTTGTGATGATCGCAGTCGTTTGACAAACGATCACATTACTGAGCGAGTTTTTATGGCTAGGGTTGACAAAAAATACTGGGTAGATATGTAAGGTGACTGATGTTTTTTAATAAAACTAATTTGTTGTATTATGTATGTGCAGTTTTTAACGGAGATATGTAACATCTTCAATAGTTTTTCTTATATTGTAAAATGTAATATTTTCAATGACTTCAAATACTGTATTATTTTTCTTCCATTTTGATTAAAAACAGAACATATCATATTTTGCTGTTTATTTCGCACGTTCCTCTATATCCCCTGAGTGTTTTTCTAGAATTTTTAGCATGAACAGAAAAAAACTGGTTAACCGGAAAAACCGGTTAATTTGATCGGTTTTAACCGGCCGGTTATTTTAGAAGAGTAAAAAACCGGTTAACCGAAAAGCCGGAGCTTTTGAAAGTTTTGACATCCCTAGCTGGAATACATAAGTAACTGACATCCCTCCATGGTCTTGAGTCCGCCACGGAGTAGTGACGAAAAACAGTGTTGCCATTTGAAATGTACCATAAAATACACGCCTCTTACACTTATATAGCAACCGTTGACCTCGGCGTCGGAAATTGCGACGTCTCATTGTGTGCGTGCCGTTTGACATTTTGATTGAATATCTCTCCATTACACCTGCCGTCAGTGTAGAGAACGACGTCTCTTTACATTTTGCTTCCTTCTGGGACGATCAACAAAAAACTATATTGGTATCGATATTAAATATTGTTATGATCAAGATAATATCTTGACTTTGAGTCAGAAATCTTATATTGAATCTTTAGCTAAACGTTATAATGTTGAAAATACAAAATTGTATAAGACCCCTATGGAAGTAAATTTAAAACTGGCACAAGCTGATATAAATGAGGATATAAAGTATATAAATTTAATAGATGCTCTTTTGTATATAAGCTCTGGTACCAGACCAGATATATCTTTTTGTGTAAATTATTTAAGCAGGTTCCAAAATTGTTATGATGAGACACATTTTAAATATGCTCTGCGAGTTCTAAAGTATTTGTACTTGACAAGAGATCTTAAATTAAAATATTATAAGAATGATAATGCTGATATTTTGGATTGTTTTGTGGACGCTGACTGGGCAGGGGACATTCTAGACAGGAAGTCTACCTCAGGATTTATAATTAGGTTGTTTGGAAATCAAAGAAACAGAACTGTGTAACAAAGTCTTCTACATTTGCAGAGTACATAATCAGAAGCTGTAACAGAAATAAATTTTCTTATTTGTTTAACGAATGATGTTTTCACTAAAATTTGCAAACCAGTTAGGATATATGAGGATAACTCAGGGGCAATAGCCATTTCCAAATATGGAAACTTACAAAGAATTCTTAACATATTGAGGTTCATTATCATTTTATACATGACAGTGTCAAGCAAGGAAATATTGAAGTTGTAAAGTTAGATTCAGAAAATAACATTGCAGATATATTTACAAAAGTATTAGGAAATGTAAAATTCATTAAATTCAGAGAAATGTTAAATGTAAAAGAATAAAATAAGATATATTAAGTTAAGATAGATAGTTTTAATAACATAGTGAAGTTGTTTTTTTTTTGTGTTTTTTGGTGTTGCCATATAAATGTAAGGAGGCGTGTTATTTTATGGTACATTTCAATTGGCAACACTGAGTTTCGTCACTACTCCATGGCGGACTCGAGACCACGGAGGGATGTCGGTTACTTATGTCAGTTAATTGCTTATTAAATACATCAGTGTATAATAAAGTGTTGTTTCTTTACTTCTATTATTCTATTATTCTAACAGCTTCAAACTGTGTTCCAGAAATCCAGTACACTATGTAAGCTGGTATTCTAAAAAGCAAAAGAAGAGGATCCGTATCACCCAACCAAACAACATTCATGTTTCCAAACACATGGGTGGCATCGACAGAGCAAAGGAGAACATTTGCTTGTAGAGAACTTCAATCCATGGCAAATATTGGTATTTCAGTTTGATAAACTCTATGCATTGATATTGCTAAACATATTACGTGATGCTCCAAATGTGATGATGGTGTTCATGTTAACCATTTCAGGAGTTTTCACATTGTAAAATAAAAATATTTAAAAAATTTTTGCAAAAAGATCTATTATACAAATTAACGTCGACAACGACTGGACTGTTTTCCTAAATATAAAACAAAAGTGTTTCAGTTGGACTACATCTTAGATAAGGTATCGTTTTTGTGTATTTGTGGTAGGAAACCAAAATATTTTGTTGAGTGACAATCATTTTTATGTTGTATTTAAAAGATTATTTGATAATGCTTAGTGATCTTAAATCCATCCCAAGGTCGAGAGGCNAATCATTTTTATGTTGTATTTAAAAGATTATTTGATAATGCTTAGTGATCTTAAATCCATCCCAAGGTCGAGAGGCAGGGCGATGTTTGCCAAACGACTGGCAGCAGGAGGGGACGATGGTAACCACCAACGACTGGCGGCGCGAGGGGACGATGGTGACCACCAACGACTGGCGGCGGGAGGAAACGATGGTGACCACCAACGACAGGCGGCGGGAGGAAACGATGGTGACCACCAACGACAGGCGNCCTCTCGACCTTGGGATGGATTTAAGATCACTAAGCATTATCAAATAATCTTTTAAATACAACATAAAAATGATTTGTCACTCAACAAAATATTTTGGTTTCCTACCACAAATTCACAAAAACGATACCTTATCTAAGATGTAGTCCAACTGAAACACTTTTGTTTTATATTTAGGAAAACAGTCCAGTCGTTGTCGACGTTAATTTGTATAATAGATCTTTTTGCAAAAATTTTTATTTTATTTTTATTTTACAATGTGAAAACTCCTGAAATGGTTAACATGAACACCATCATCACATTTGGAGCATCACGTAATATGTTTAGCAATATCAATGAATAGAGTTTATCAAACTGAAATACCAATATTTGCCATGGATTGAAGTTCTCTACAAGCAAATGTTCTCATTTGCTCTGTCGATGCCACCCATGTGTTTGGAAACATGAATGTTGTTTGGTTGGGTGATACGGATCCTCTTCTTTTGCTTTTTAGAATACCAGCTTACATAGTGTACTGGATTTCTGGAACACAGTTTGAAGCTGTTAGAATAATAGAATAATAGAAGTAAAGAAACAACACTTTATTATACACTGATGTATTTAATAAGCAATTAACTGACATAAGTAACCGACATCCCTCCATGGTCTTGAGTCCGCCACGGAGTAGTGACGAAAAACAGTGTTGCCATTTGAAATGTACCATAAAATACACGCCTCTTACACTTATATAGCAACCGTTGACCTCGACGTCGGAAATTGCGACGTCTCATTGTGTGCGTGCCGTTTGACATTTTGATTGAATATCTCTCCATTACACCTGCCATCAGTGTAGAGAACGACGTCTCTTTACATTTTGCTTCCTTCAGCTAATCTCAGTTACGGCCTNATCAGTGTAGAGAACGACGTCTCTTTACATTTTGCTTCCTTCAGCTAATCTCAGTTACGGCCTGGGCAGCAATAACGGGCTGCATGTATAGCTTTTTGAACCGGGGATCGGAAAGGG
>NQII01007205.1:0-33851 GCA_002778355.1 Clitarchus hookeri
TGTGGGGCCTAGACAAGCCTACGTCAAGTTAATTTGGCTTCCCAACTGTGGGGCCTAGACAAGCATACCTCAATTGTTTGGCATATTTTTAATATTTTTTCAAAATATGTGAACTATTAATTGGTGATTACATATATGTCAAGAAGTAGCCCACAGCATTAGTTTACGTGGTACATTTTTTCGTTAGTACATCTTATTTAGTATTCGTTGGTATGGCTGCAGCAAAACAGAAACATTTTGGATTTTACATTAAATTATTTAAAAAATATGAAGCATACATTTTTTGGTTCGAGGAAAATGTCATCACATACAATGCGAACAAGTTGAACAATGTTTGGTACGAGTATAAAATAACAAATTTCTTGGTAAGATGGAATATCAGACGCCATATTTGCGCGTAATTTGCGTGCAGCGCTATCTACCTGAAGCGAGGGCAGATACAAGCAAAATTTTACGCACGTAGTTCACGAGTTTCCCACTAGGTAACACTATCATTGCCTAAAAGGGACAGAAGTTGCAAAACGTAACAAAAAAAAAAAAAGAAGGATGTGTAGCACAGAGCTATAGGGTGTTGCCAGTCCTCTTACAAACGTACTCCCGACCGGCCGGTGGTGGTTCTTCGGCTCGTGCCATAGAGGATGGAAGAAATTTATCGCGCTGGCCATTTATGTCTCAAAACTTTCAAAGCCTGTGTAAACCAGTACGAAATACACACATAGCCCTTTTCACTGTTAGAAATATGTTTCATTATAATTAAATTATATGTTTTTGTAAAGTTTACATATATAATTCTATACACCTGTTGTACCTTCATCTTACGAAATAACATATACGAAGGTAGTTAATAGCTAATCCAAAATCGAAATAAATAGCATTTTTAACGCACCTGTTCTATGCACAAATGTGTCTATATATACTTGCAATTCTTAAACTACAACAGAGTAATGTAATGATTTTCTCAAAGTGATATCGCAACTTGAGATGTCTGATTCGAATACGGCTTATATATTTACAATAACATATGTAGTTAAGTTTTACAGTTTTTTACTATGTAGTAATGTTGGATATGTATCGTAGGATACAACTTGTGTACAAATAAGTTTTATATTGTTTACATTTCCGAAAGAAATTGTTTTATTTTACAGTAAAACGAGAAAAAAATAATTTTATTTTCTTTGGCCATTTATATAAACTGACTTGGTTGGTTTGCACGTGACTTCTAAACGCATATTTTATTGTTTTGGACCACTGCGTGCCCTTCAATCACATGTAAAAATCAACACTGCCTTGGACATAC
Organism: Clitarchus hookeri; assembly: GCA_002778355.1. Lineage (NCBI taxonomy): Eukaryota > Metazoa > Arthropoda > Insecta > Phasmatodea > Phasmatidae > Clitarchus > Clitarchus hookeri. The sequence goes on from NQII01007205.1 coordinate 1,298, forward strand.
CACTGGACAGTACTCTTGTATGACGTAGTATATCTGACAATGAGACACTAAACTGTTATACATTTATGTCAATTTTTATGTGTATAAAACGAAACGAAACTGGTCTGAGTTGCCGCCAGTCTGAACAGTGCAATTTTAATTGGGCGTTTAGATCTCGCATAATGTACTGTCTCGCAAGTCAGTATTTCTGCATGCACGCCAGGGGGTGTTTTTGGAAGCGTATATGCATTTCGGGGCATTGATTTCTTTTTAAACGTTAATTTTTTAGCAATACTCAGTTAATCGCAAAATAGCTTCAATTAAGCGTTTCTTGTACGTCAACACAAATGTTTTCAGCGTCTCAAAACAAAACAACATCGGATTAACATGCCTTATTAATTATCATCGAAGTTTGAATAACTTTATAAGCGCGAGGAGTGTGACCTGGGCACATGCATAACTGTATGTAGTCAAGTCGAAATGACCGCTAGATTAAAATACTATCGCGTACAAAACATTTATTTACTTGTCAAGTTATCTATAAATTGATAATTTAAAGAGTTTTGCTCCGACTCGAATACAAATGTACTATGCAGCTGGTCTTTGATGTCTGTCTACGGCTGACAGAAGTTCGGTAGTTGTAAGGTGATGTTTCCTAAATTCTAATTGGGATTCAGTTAACAGATTTATATTTGCTCACTTGTTAATAAATTTTTCAATAAGAAGTTTCGACCACCATTCACATTTCCGGAAAAATATAGGAAAGGTTAATTTTTTTTTTTTAAGTTATTGGTTACTGGAGAGGGGGGGGGATAACGAATAAAACGGGAGGTGTAGAACCTTAATAAAACAAAAAATGTTGTGCAGTGAGAAATGTTTGAATTAATGAGTGTTTTGTGGTTCATAAATGGGCTGTATCAGAAAATTATGTTCACAGTGCAACTGATACAGATAGCGAAGTTAACATAGCATTGTCCCTACCACACCACCACCTCTCATTTTATTATCCTGTGCACGGGCCTGTATGTATGTGTGTGAATTTATGTGCATGTGTGTGTGTGTGAATGTTTGCATACGTATGTGTATATGTGTATGTATAAATTTATATATGTATGGTGTTAAGCCCAGTCTTCCATTGAAAATCGTGTGACTTTTAACAATTGAATATTGTGTATACAAAGATTGCTGTTTCCACACGATACAAGCAAGGGTGATGTACTTCATCAGATTTTTCTGTAATCCTTCGTTATAAAACTCAAAAACTTTTGGTATTGAACCTGCAAGTATAACTATCTTTAGCCTACTTTCCGAAAGAAAAACAGGCTTATGAGATCACTTTCCTGGCTGTGTTGTTGTGTGTGTATGCTGTGTGCGTGTCTACGTTCATGTCTCCCTTTCAATTTTTGAACCAAATTCAGTATATATGTACATAACACATACTTAGTAATGACAACTCTGGGCACTTACTTTCAGAATGGCGACAATTTTATTAGCGACTATTTTATTAATTAGGGTGATATTTCATATCTCGGGAACCATTCGACCGATTAAAACCAAATGTTGTATGCTGGCAAAGCATCATGTAAGCATTAAATTTTGAAGTGGACATTGTTGTTAGGAAGCAATTTTGAAAGATAGCATAAAATGAAAAAAATTAAAATTTTACATTATATCTTGAAAACTATTAAAGTAATTCTCACCTAATTTGGAATGTGTGTCACATTATGACAGGTCAGGTAAACGTAAGTAATTGAACTTTTGAACTTACGTAGATACTTATTTTTGAAATGGTGGCCATACAAATATTTTAGGTTGATTTGGTATATCAACTATACCATTTAACCAATTTCTGTTGGGGCCTCAGTGGCTGAGTGATTAGCCTGCTTGCCTCCCACCAAGGCGAATCGGGTTCAATCCCCGTCCACTTCACCTGATTTTCGCAAGTGGGGATCGTGCCGGACGATGCCGCTTGTCGGCTGGTTTTTTCGGGGATCCCCCGTTTCATCCGCCCCTCCATTCCGGCACCGCTAAATTCTCACCTCTAATCACCCTCATCAGCTCTCAAGATCTCGCTCTTAAGAGCCACCCAGATCTCTTCACTCACTTACCAATTTCGACCAAATTTTGTTTGCTGAAAGTGTCTACTACAAGCCTCAATGTAACAGCACACAGCCACTTGTCAGCCAGTTTGTAAGATATCGTCACATGAATAGATCAAGTTTTTATGTCATATCTCTGTAAACAATATACCGATTCATACCAAATTTGGCAAACAAGTAGTACTGCGGCAGATGATGTTCAATTATATGTTTCAGGTATCTCAGACGCTTATTTTTAAAACGGTGGCCATATAGTTATCTTAGCTCAGTATGTTATATCGCCGAAACAATGTAATCAATTCCAACTTATTTGTATGCTGGCAGTAGATATTACACCTATAAACTGTGTTTACACGGAGCATATTTTGTCCGTCATTATGTAAGATAACGCCAGATGAATAAATATATTTTTATGTGATATTTCGGGAAACAATTGGCCGATTCCAACAAAATTGGACGAACAGTTTGCACTGAAGCAGGTGGTACAAACTGGTATGTTTTAAGTAGGTCAGGCAATTATTTTCAAAATGGTGGATATATAAATATAACCAATTTCCAACTTAAGTTTCTATGCTGGCAGTATCAATTACAACCACCAAATTTGTCTATACAGAGCTTCATTTCTCTGCCATTTTGTAAGTAAACCCACAATACAAAATAAGTTTTTGTCATATCTCGGGAAACAATCAACCCATTCGTACCTAAATTTGGCGAAGAATTTGTATTGTGGTAGGACATATAACTATATGTATTTTTTTCACTGTGACAGACATGTTCAGAATAACGGCTATTAATTAATTTTATGTTAGTGTGCTATATATACGAGTTTATGCATTCGATTTTAGTTAGCATTACTTGGTTTACTGGCGGTATAAAGTCATCGAATGTGCTAATACATAAAATTTTTGTCCTCCATTTGTGAAGATCGTCACATGAAAAATATGGTGGTGTTATGTCATATATCAGGGACTAATCAACCGATATTTGCAAAATTCTTCACACAAGTAGCGTTATGGTAGGTCATATAAACTTAATTGTTTTAAGTGGCTCAGTCACTTTTTTTTTCAAAATGATGGCCCTGTAAATATTTTATGTTACTGAACCCTGTCATTCGAAACATTATACTGATTAAATTCGAAGTTGCTGCTCGAATCTGACCTTCGTAATGCAGTTGATTGCACACTAACTTATGGTACGAGGTTTTCTGGGTTCGAGTCCCAGGTAAGGCACATGTGTATTTGTAATTCTCACCACTGTAACATATGTTTCTGGTTTCATTTCTAATGATATTGCTTTCAACGAGACGACAAGTCCTACCTACGACCTCAGCTGTTAATAAATTATTAAAAAATGTATTCCACCCATGTTGAGGAAAGTAGGCTCATTAGTTTTATCAGTAACTTCTTATTTGCGTTGGCTATGAATACAGCGATAATTTACTTGCACTTCTTAAACTACAACAAAGTAATATAATGATTCTCGCAAAGTGATATAGCAACTTGAGATGTATAGTTCGAATACGGCACCTATATTTACTTTAATATACGTAACGATTACTTGATTATGTCAAGAGTCTGTCAAAATATCTGGCCTACAAATGTGCAGTGTGTCACACAATACTGACATTTCTGGAAACGCGAAACTACTTTAGGACGTCTTACGCATACTTTCAATGCCTAATAAGTAGGGTCACCTGATTTTTGTGAAAATAATTCCGCAGCATCTACAGTTCGATATCATATTTGCGCAACTTCAGCTTTCCTTTGTTTATCATACATGTGTTTTGATAAGAAAACATTTCTTACAAGACCAAGCCAATCAATTTTAGGTTACTCTAGGAGTACATGCATATAATTATCTGGCAGACGCTAAAAACTAGCACCAGTTGAAATCATCCAGTTTTGAACAAGAATCTAAGTTTAAGTGTTCTGGAAATACAGCAAATCACGATATTTTTTTTTGCGAAAAGCTGGCGTCTCCACTAATTAGTGAATACAGCCATTGGGCCGACTAAACATTTCTGAAGCAACATACTGTGCATACATACGATAAAATATGTCATGTTAGTTTTCCTTGCATGCTTTGTTACAGTTGGGTGTCTGCAAATATTTAATTTATGGTATTTCACCACTTTACATAAAGAATTTATACGCCCAAAGAGTTATTTACAAATATGAGAATCAACAATGTGGTATGAATTAAGACATATAGGTTCCGATTAAGACTCATATTCGTGATTTAAAATCCACTTCGATATTATTTCCGGTTTTAAATTACTCTTCAAAACACTGATGTGTACTTGAATTATAATATTCTTAAAATACATTTCGTAATTCATACTGTGAAAAGGCTGTTTCAAGTATTGATTTTGTGGTGTAGCCAGAAATTTCTCAAGAGAGGGGTTACACTGACTGAAGGAAGGGAGGGAAATTATACTGGCATTAGCGGTGATGACGTATGTGTTAAGAGTCCAGAGTGTCCACTGAAATTCAATTTTGGAATTCCCTGAATTTTGCCTGTTCCCCAGACAGAATCTTACCATTTACCCTGGCTTGTTTTCAGAACCGAAACCTCTAAATACAATATTTTTCCACCGCTGATAGAAAAAAAATGCTATTAATGAAGTTTAATTAAATTATACTGCAACAGACCAATCCACTAGTGCCAACTTTTTATTCAGCTCATCGACATTTCTCGCGATACACGCTATTGACTTCATTGGAGTGCCCATTACAAACACGCAAATACTTTATATCATACTTATATGACACTTGACAATGGTGTATTATTGCTATTTCACAAACTTAAAAATTGAAATTTTAAAACGCATATGCTCATAATTACATAATCCAGTATTCACGCAACTACAACTTTTGCAGTGTAGCAATTATTTATATTTTTCCTGACCCAGGTGAAAATTCCATGACATTTCCCTGACTTCTTCCCATCACTTGACATTCCCTGACTTTTTCCAGTTTTTACTGTGGCTGGACACCCTAAATTAATAGAACAAAAGTTACTTCACAATATAATAACATGCATCTTAGTTTACAGAAATTATGATTTTATCAAAGTCAATGGCCTGTTTAATAACTTGCATCATAGTTTACAGCAAGTATGATTTTATCAAACTGAAAGGCCTGTTAATAATTTTAATTCAAATAGTTTACATTCGTATCGAAAAAGGGGGTGGGGCGGAAGTTACAACACCCATGTCCTCTCCTCTCTGGCTACGCCGCTGGTATTGGTGTGCACGTGTAAGTAGTGTCAAATGTGTGATATATTTTCTGTTTGCCATAATTTTTAAGCAATTCTGCTTTGCAGGATTTGTGGCATATCGTACAAATACTGAATTACGTTAGACATAAAATATAAGTAGAAACATTTTGAGTGCTAACTCTGCCAGAACATTGTCACTTCAAATCAACTTTAGGAAAGCCGATTTACTGTTTCAAAAGAGCTGGAATATCGCTTCATAATATACCACCACGATGTTCCTGAGATGACAGCATTAGTTTCTTTAAATAACGGAGAATTTTAATACAAGGTAACAAATACAAATAATACTAAGTAGCAAATAACAATTATTTGCTGTACGTATCAGTGCTTCTGCTGTACGTTTTTGCCAAAACCTAGACATTTTCTTTCGTAAACAAGTTACACAAATCACATATAAAGTGCCATTTTGTAGAGCACGAACGTAATCTGAAAGCAATATCAGCTTACAGTTTTGAAACTAAGTTGGTTTTGAACTGTGGTTTTGTTTAGCGACCGAGTGCTGCTCGATTTTATATTTTCATAGCCACATGTGAATACGTAAATTACGTTATGTGAGTCGGCAGAGATACATGTCGCAAATTAAAATTAAATATTTCTCTTCGGAGCCTGTGAGAATACATCAGCATAACTGGCCGAGTAAAAATCAAAGACATGTATCGTACTGAAAGAAAATGTAAATATACCAGAGACTATTTGTCAGCTGTTATGTTTTATAGAAACATGGCAGAATGCCTCAACGGGGTCAATTTCTAACTATACGAAAATTAACATAGGAAATAACTCATTTGATTAATGTTGTCTTTGGTAGATTGAAAGCTGCCACATACAGTGACTATTAAAATTATTTATGCGACTTTTACAACTTCCTCAAGTAAAAAGTTTGTGTCTTGGCAGAGTTTATATCTCATCTGAACCTATGGCATTTTTTTTGTTAGAGAATAAACAGCAGTGTCGTTTATACAAATTTTTATAAAGAAATTAAAAAATAAATATTAAAAAATTTTATTGTTTCTAATTTTTTAAATTATTTTTACATGAAATACTTTTACCGTACCTGTGATAATATAAACATAATTTCGCAGAGCTAGAACTCGGCACATATCTAACACTCCCCATTAAGTAATCTTATTAGAGTAGATAGTTTATCATTTCACGTAGTAATGTGATACCATGCTAGGTGACAGAAGTATATGCTAGTTTCACATATGTCATCGGACCTCCGCTTATAAGACACGCCTGGAAACTTGTGTGCTATATTATATATTCTGTACCATATAAGAATGCCACTTTTTGACAGCTAGGCGAAAGTAGCGCCACTGATTACATCTGACTACGTATCCTTCCGCCATCAGCTGGTCCGTCACGTCGGGCCTGTATGTTTTATTAACACGCTGTCAGCTAATCCACTTCTCATTGTACTGTTATGCTAAACCATTTTAAGATATTTTAAGACTGATANATGCTAAACAAATTTTAAGATATTTTAAGACTGACATCTGTCTAAAAATATAAGTAGGTTATAAAAGTAAAAATATAAAATTATGCAAATAACTAGATATTTGATAACTCTTTTTTAATTTTTCCGAGATAGTGAATTTGGGTTAACATTTGCGAGACGGTCTGTTGTATCTATTATTACACTTTGGACCTTATAGCTAATATATTCGAGTTGGAAATATGTGACGTGGAATAACGTTAGAATTGCTTAAAAACTATTCACTCGTGTCTACGGAATCACGGAGATAGGTTTCGAGAGAACAATATGACGTATAATTTACGTAGACGAACGATTACCGGCTGAATATAAATTACTTTTACTCCAAATCGTTGTACATGAAATATATGTTACTTAAAAAATTATGCAGAGCTCGTGGAAAAATATAACTATTGACATATGTTTGTAAATTCGTTATATATCGCGCAGGAAAGAGGTTCATTTCTGGCTGGTAATAGCTCGCAGAATATCCGATAGATAGCGCGCAGCACGTCACGGCGAAGTTTTGAGTAACTCTTTTTATGGTCAACAGATAGCGTATTTTTTAAAGTTGATAATTCTTATGTTACGGGCTGGAAATATATTTAAAATTCGTGTCGTTTCGTCACATTATTAGAAAAAATGATTCAATAATATTGTGCAATATTTCTGTATACTTTTGGAATTAATATCATGGACGTGTTGAAAGCAAGGTTGGAGATGGATGATACGACGTGAAAAAGCTTTCTGAAGTTAGCACAACTTCAGAAAACTTTTCCACGTCGTATCGTTCTATTGTACATTCCATTTTGATCACCTAAACATAACTACATTATGACGAAGTTTAGTTTTTAACACTAACAACCATTGTTTTGTGACCTTATAAAATAAACTGTCTTAATAAATGCAATAACTCTTTCTTATCCGCGTATTTTCTGCTTTTCTGATGTGCATCGGCAGTGCACTCAGAATAGCCAACGTAATTTTAACTTTTGTTCGTTCGTGCATCAACTGATACAGAATTTTGTAAATGGTGCTTTGTTTGTTTCGTATACATTAAGTTGCCACTCACTTACTGTCAGAAAGTGGCCTTCTTATACGGTATGGACCATAACCCCACACACAGAGGACACCAGTAAAGATTCGCGGTGCGTGCTGCAGTCTGCGTTACGTGTCCTGTAATTGAATGGGAATGCGGCTTCTCAGTCATTTCACATTTCAGTGCTATAATGCATTTCACAACAGTTTACTTTTTTTTTTGCAAAAATATAATATGTCTGCATGATATAAAATCTTTGTTATATTTTAGTTATATAGAGTATTATAGATGGATTCAAGCAGACAGATTGCGTTAACTGTAAGATAATGGTACACATCTCTGCACAGGAAGAGTTTTGCCGGTGCGAGCTGACAGGCGGCCTGTAACGTTAAAGTTTAATTTTTTACTAGATTGAAATATTTTTCTTACTTTTATTCGCCTTCCTGTGGCGAGGCCATCGCTCACAACAGACACACTGTCGCGTAGTGCTTAGAGAGTGCATCCTCAAATGGTTGCCTTTCGTCATTAGCAATATGCTACTTTACTGGGAACTGGTTTCTGTCGCTGTCGTTGCGTCGCGGTATCGCGAGGAGCTCTTGTGGCGTCACTTTTCACGTGGCTAGGGGGCCGATAAACGGCGTTGCTCGCTATTTCTTATCGATACTTATATAATAATACAAGTGTCTCAAAAGTCCGTTAAGAAACGTTACGAGTCTGCATACGTTTTTTAGTTACTCCATTTCTCTCTAAAGCATGTTTTTGTGATAGTGAAAATGGCTCAAACGGGGGTTTTCACGGTCATTTTTAGGCGTGAACACTCCGGTACAAAACATTAAAAAAGGAATAGGGACGTGTATCAAACCTTTATTTTTATTATATAAAGTCGAACAGGTAGTCTCCGTTGAAAGTCTCGCAGAGGCACGTTATCAACGGCAAGACTGCACGCCAGTTCAGTGCTATGCGCGTAGAGGCGATGAGAGAGTTTATGCGCATGCATGGGCGCCCCTAGCACTCCCTAGCTTTTAGGCCTCAGGCGTGCAAAATTTTTTTTAACTCGGTGGCCATCTTAACCCTTTGCCCTGCCCCAAGCGAGCTTCCGTCTGCAAGCAGGTGCCGACCCACGGGAATTTGTAACTGCTTGTGCTAGAGCAGATTTTCTCACGAAGCAGGGTGGAGCCATAAACTAAAAATGAGGTAGACCGATCTCGCTGGCTGCACATAACCATCATCCGTGTCCCAACATTGAAATGCTTTTCTGCCTATACGACTAGCAAAAACGGCGTGGATTGGATTTGAGGTTAGAACACCGACACGTAAACAAATGTTTTGAGATGTTTGTGTACTTTCTCTAACCAGTTTGAAATGCAGTTAGATTAAATTTAATTTGGTGAAAGTATTTTATTCACATAAAAGTGCTTGTCTTTTGAAAATTAAGATGTAAACAAACACGTTCATCACTGTTGACCATGCGACTTTGAGATGTGTTAGTTTGGGGTAGGTCAACGTTGGGTGCATGCGCAGAAGACGAATATGCGGGCTACCTCGTCTTTAGTTGATGGGTGGAACAGCGACTGGATGTGCTAGTCCGTGTCAAAACTTTGCGGCGGTCCCGCACCCACACACGCACATAAATACATGTTTTGTCCAANGTCCGACGGGGCCGCTTGTGCCTGGTGTCCCAGAGTGGGACAGGTTGTATGGAGAACCTGGTCGACACGACCTCACCTCCATGCCTAACCTTGCGATGACCCCGGTAGGCCTACCTAGTGCTTGATGTGCGCCTTCGGCTATTGGGGCGTTCCTCGGACGGCCACCCATACAAGTGCTGATTCCGCCACGTCCTGTTGAACCACCGTGATCGGAAGATCACCAAGTGTTCTGTTCCAAGTGTTCTGTCCATGTCACGAGATGCAGGTTTTCAGACGACGTGGGTGGAAGCTGCGCCCGCACTTTCAATGCTTTATCCGCTCCGTGTGAAAAGAGCCTTGAACGATAAGACCCACGCCGCGCCCGGGTAAAGCGCGTCACCTCGGGAGACTTCCAGGGACCAGGGGCAAGAAATAAATAATGCCGAGCCACAATAAACAACTTTTCTTCCCCGCGCACGTGTGTGTGCGAGCACGTAGTTTGTTATTTGGTGGAAAAAGTCCTAAATTGGCTGGCAGACGTTGATTGCCGTCGCCGTTCCGGCTAATTAGGCAGTAGTCTGGCGGGGCCAGGACGGGAGGGCCTAATGAGCAAGTTAACAAGCTCCCAGGGATAAGTAACGAGCCCCCACCCCCTTTACGATCCCCCTCTTCACTCTACCTTTTCCATTCCTTAGCGCTCTTTCCCTCTTGCTCCTCCCCCAACCCCACGTTTTGCGCGAGTGCAGCCCGGGCGAAATAACCGCGTGGCAAACGCAGCTCTCGTGGAGATTTAGGGGGAGGTTCAAGCTTTCACCCCCCGCCCCAACACACACTAGCACGAGGGGGTGACTGGTGCAGGGGTACGTCGCCCACTGCAGGTCCTGCCGCGCGCAGGATGAGGACCCGCGCCGGCTTCCTCGTGGCGAGCGTCTTTCCCAACTCTCGCTCCTCGAAACTCCACCAACTGTGGGTTAAGGCGCCCGCCTGCAGTGTGTGAATCAACTCATCTTGGCCGCTAGAAGGGGGGGGGGAAGAGGGGGGGTAAGGGTATTTTCCCATCTCAGACAGAAAATGTTTTCCCTGCCTCATGCAAGAAAAATTATTTCCCTGTCAGTAAAAGTGGTTTACCTCTCTGAAGAGCAATGCCGTTTGATGACTGAAACATTTCGTTCCCTCGTACAAATTATAACAACAAAGCTTGATGTATACTTCAGATGAAAGGTATTGGTTGGAAAACACGGGGCGACAAAAACACAGGTTTCCGAGGTAACGCAAAATTTCGTGTCGCCACTGGTATACTTAATTTCACACCAGGAGACGTATAACACTGCAGTGTTTTATAACCCATAAGCTAGTACATATTTCAGCCACCAGATATCAACCACTTTACTGGGAAGCGCGAATCTTCAAAAGTCTCGAGTTCGTTAAAAAAATACTCCCCCCCCCCTTCTCATTTAGCAAAACATTGAATTCGCACCCTTGCCGCCTACCCGGTGTTATTTTCTGCGTTCTAGACCTCAAAACGCGCTAGTTCTAAGATCGATTCTTGCTCACTCTTCACTTACCGCATCGTCTCTACGGGCAAGACCCTCAACTCACGCAGTCTTTCCGTCGACGACTCGCCTGAACGTGGCTTCAAGCTGTCACCCTGTATTTTTATGGCACATTAATACAAATAAGCGTACGAGTGTATAAAGACAACTCTGAAATTTCTGTATACAAAATTTAGCAGCTAAAACTGATTCCGAAAACGCCCGTTTTAGCCATATTCACGCCCAAGCAAATAATCCTTGGAGTTTGAAATGAGAACTTGAAACTTGTCTTTAGACACCACCGTAAACTATCCAACCGTTTTTGAATCACGAGTTTTCTACCAAACCACTGCAACGCACTTCGTGCGCTAGCCAGCAGAGCCCTTAAGGTGGTTAGATACCAGAAAATGTATTATTTTATATTTGAGCCAAACATTGTTCAACCTGTATGCATTGTATGTAATGCCATTTTCCTCGAATAAAAAATACACTTTATATTTTTTGGATAATTTGATGTCATGTCCGAAATTCTCCTGTTTTGCTGCTGCCATAATAACAAATACTAGCTAAGTTGTACAAATGAAAAATAAATTACAAAGTAGACCAATGCCTTGGGCTATCACGTGACACATATGTAATCACCAAATAACAGGCCATGTACATAAAAATATATAAAATCGAAACAAAATGTTGCATATTTTAAATATGTTTTAGAAAAATGCATGAACTGTTATTTGGTGATTACATATATGTCAAGCTGTACCCCACGGCATTAGTTTGCGTTGTAAATGTTTTCGTTTGTACAGATTAGTTAGTAGGTATTTATTATGGCTGCAGAAAAACAGAAAAATGTTTTGGTTTTACACCAAGTTATTTTAAAAAATACGAAGTGTAAAACTTTTTTATTCGAGGAAAATGTCATCACATACAATGCGTTCAAGTTGAACAATATTTGGTACAATTATAAAATTATTAATTTTTTGATATCAATGCTAAATTTTTTAAAAAATATTCTTTACAGTTTTGTGATATGCTATCAATAAAAATTCAAGAAAAATGCTGAATCGGGTTACAAATATATTTTACTTTTTTTTTTTTTACTTGAATTACAAGCATTTTAATCTTAAATTATTTGCCAAACTAATTTCAAAATATTTTACGAGCNGATTAATTTTTTGATATCAATGCTAAATTTTTTTTAAAAAATATTCTTTACAGTTTTGTGATATGCTATCAATAAAAATTCAAGAAAAATGCTGAATCGGGTTACAAATATATTTTACTTTTTTTTTTTTACTTGAATTACAAGCATTTTAATCTTAAATTATTTGCCAAACTAATTTCAAAATATTTTACGAGCACAGTGTTTGATTCCAGCTGGAATGTTTCTGGGAAAGTAAGGAACCCCACGGATATATTTCTTTGAAGTCTGGCCTTTTGTATGACTTCGATTAACATTTACCTTCTAGTTATTCAGAATTTAAATTTTATTGTAAAATTTAAAACGACGTTATAGGCGAACCACGTAACGAACTTTCACAAAATTTCTTTACCTTATTCTAATGCAATCAAAAAATAATTTGAACTATAGTCAAACTAATTGTGAACAATTTTGAAAATTGTATGGTAAAATATAAACATTAGATATTCCCATACTTTTCGTATATAATTTTTATAAATTAAATTTTTATGATTTTTTTTACTATAACAGATTACTCTTCGATGTAATGCCACGCGCGGGTGCGATAAGGTCTATACTGCTGCGTGCATAAAGTGCACCAACGCCACTGCACACAGGGCTCTGGACTGGCTTTCAGTGTTCTCGTCCTGCTGCGTGTTGTATCAACGGGATGTTAAGCGGTGACCCTATCATTTTATTGGTGGAAAGTCTGTAGCAAGGTTTAGTGCAGTACCCTTATGTACGTTTATATGAATTCGGTCGCGTATATTTTGAGGTACGGCGTTTTGAAAAAGCCGATTTCAACTATGTCGTAGGGCTCCGAAGTGGTGTTCCTAATGGGCGTGATGTCATGAAATCACTCAACAGGCCTCGTCTTGGAGTGTGTTTTACTATCGTAGATCAGCACATTCCGCGCACGTTTAATAGGTTCGTAAAATAAAATGTATTTCAAAGATACTGCAAAGCAGTTCTAGCGGCAAGATGGCGGGTCCATTAAGTCTCATCTTCACCTCTTTTGCAGAAATTCTGTTTCGCATCATAATTCCGGATTCATGGTTATTACTGACAAAGTACGATTATAGAACATTCACATTTTACGACTTTTTAATATATATTGTTGTGCTTAATTTTAATTGTGTGTTATCTGCTTGTAAAAAGTCAGGAAAACATTTATATTTTATCAATAAGTTCTTATAAAACAGTGAAACTTAGATACCAAAGTATTGAAGAACTAGTAAATTGTAAATTTTCTATAATCGCACATTTCCATAATACCTCTGAAACTGAAATTATGACACGAAAACGAAGAATTTCGGCATAATATGCGAAGCCGAGACTTAAGACGAGAGTTCCTTGCCAAACACGTCGGAAACAGAGTTTTTTTTTTTTGCCGTCTTGCCACGTGTTTACTCGCTCAATTGCCGAGGTCGGGGCATAGGTGAGCCTTCGAGCCGCATTGGAGAATGTTTGCCTTTCTCTATTTAAACAAGCAACGTAAAACTGAAGCCAAATAGGCGAGCCTTGAATGTATTCTACCTCACTATTGCACCGTAGTTAGCGAATTTTCTTCATTGTGACATGTGCTAATCACGGGTGAAATGTGTTTCCCAGATTTCGTCGAATATAGTGCATTTTGTTAAAAAATTGTGAGAAAAATTATTTAAAAAATATTTTGTGGTGACAAAATAAATAATTACAGCGAAAATTCCTGTATTTCGTAACACCATTTTAAAACTTATAAACGTATTTATTAGTTAAACATTTCTGTTGAGAAATTCACAGGACTGATTTTTATTTGAACTAATTAATTTACTTAGAGGGTTTCCTGAAATAATTTAGGCTATTTGTTGACACCATATTATGTTCTTTGTTCCGATCACTTTGTTGAAGAATTTGCCGTGATTTTTTTCCACAAAGGAAAACTGGTATGTTAAAAATTATTTCGGCAATACGAATTTTCTCCGAGGTTCGTGACTGATCTCAGTGTAGTGTATTTATTTCTTTTTGTAAAAAAGAAGCATTCTTATTAATTTTCCTTAATTTTAGTTTTGATAGCATTTCCACGATGGCTGTCAATGACAGCTGTCTTTAATTATGCAATTGAAATTGTCCTTTATATTCACTAGGTGTAGGTATTTGTGGTGATTTTAAATTTTATTATTAATTCTACACGATTCCTTCAATGTAATAACTAAATACGTAAGGGTAATATCAATAGGCTTGCCCAGGAAATATTATTTTTATAGGTGACTGCCAGAGAAAGAATAATATACTTATGTAGGGGTATCCATGTATGTAAGGTTGGTACACTCTGTCCCACGAACGAGTGCACTTTTTTGACAAATTCTGAAAGAAGCTTTGGCTAAAGTTATTTCCAAGGCAAAATATTTTCTCTAAGCATACTGGGGAGGTTGGCAGTCAGTTGAGAGTGTTTATCTAAACATCGTCTGCGGCAAGGGTATACACTGCTGTATCTGGGGAAACATCTGTAAACAGGACTGCTTTCGGAACTGTCAAAAAGTGCACTCGTTAGCGGGGAACCTCCATTCGTAAACAAACGACTGCAGTGATGTTCTGCACGATTATTATTAATTTGTAAATATAGACATTTGTCTAATCATTGTTCGCCGACCTGGCTTTACCAGTTTGCCGTGGTCTGCGCCTGTAGAAGAGAATACATCCCCAAAAACGCTGAACGTCCCTCCCCTAGTACGACGGCATTCACGATGCTCCAACCAGCATCTTTACATCGAGATTGCCTCAGAAGAAAAAAAAGTATTCTCATGAGAGCAGCAGGCGCGTATCTTCGTAACACCCAACAGTGCTATTGGGCTTCAAGTGTTTAACACGACAGGTATGTCTCTTCGATCTAAAACTAAATCGGCTGATGTGCACATAGCCCAAAGAGACTACTAACCGATTAAGATAAAGGACTCGTCGTTTCAAAAAGGAGAATGCTGTTATCAGGATAACGCGACAAGCAAGCAAGTAACATAATCACAACCTTTCTTACATCTCTTTGTATGCGTCAATTTCTCTGAACACCTTGTAAGTTGTTGGGGAAGAAACGATGTCATGGTAGATTTCGTGCACGACGGAAAGTTTTTATTTAATTTTAATTGCAATGCCTACAATTCGTCAGAAGGGTGTTTTTGTAACAATTTTGAAAACTCATATTAATCGTGATGGTAACCATGATAATATTTATTTACTTGATATTTTTCCATTATACTCGCCGGTCTTGCTTGGTCGTGGAGTAGTGGTTTTTATCCCAGACAACACCAAGGGGCCGTTATTTCCAACTAGTTATCCACCCCCAGTGACAAACAAATGCCGGTATAGATCCAGAATGTGTGTATTCCCTCATTTATCACATTGTAGGCAAATCCCTAAACTACCCGTTCATATAATAAATTATACTGAGACCCGGATTGGTCATTGGTTTAGGCCGTGCAGCAATCGACAAGTTAGTAATTTATTTATTAGTATTTCGGCGTGGTTCATTATGTAACTATGTTGATAATCGCTTGTTTACCGACGGCGCCATAATCTGTCGAGCAAAGTTGTAATCTGCATAACACACACTGGCAATACATGAGATCACAAATATATTTATTTGAAGAAAGCGCTTACATGCAGTATGTTTTGGGGACTTTTACAGTCGAATGTATCTCATTTCACAATTTTTCAATTGAACTGAACACATGTGTACAGTTATCCACTTTTTTTTATATAAACGCCTCAAAATTAGTTTTGCATCACAGTTTGTCTTTAAGATACGGCAGTCTGAAAGGCCGCTTTTAACTATGTTGGAAGGCATCTAGATAATATTAATAGCATGTATGACATCTTTAAAATACCATTTTGTCCTTTTATGGTGTATGTTTTCCTTTCGTTGGTAAACATTTTGGGGTACGTTTAAAAGTTCCATCAAAAAACTCGTATTTAAAACATGCTGCATCGCATTAGGTGTCAGGTAGGCGACCACAGTAAGTTAAAAGATAAAATGTGACGTGCACTCCAGGAACTGCAGGGGCCGCGGTGGTGTAGGGGTCAGATAACTCGCCTCGCACCTTAGGCGAACTGGGTTCGCTTCCCGGCGGGGTCGCTCCTGGATTTTCGCATGTCGGAATTGTGCCGGACGATGCCGCTGGTCCGCGGGTTTTCCCCGGGATCTCCTGTTTCTCCCGCCCTTGCACTTGGCACTGCTCCATACTTACCTCACATCACCCTCAGTTTCTCTCAAGACCGCGATGTTAAGAGCAACCCAAATCTCTCAACTCCCCTCCACTCCACGCCAGGAGCTCCAGCAACGTCCTTATGTTATGGCGATGGAAAGTAACTGGAAATAAACAACTCCATTGCAGTCAGTATTGGATCGAATCCACAACTTCTTCACCAATAATAGTCTTCACCAATAATAGTTATGCACGTCAGCCGCTTTTCTGGTGTGCTCGGTGTCTCAGGTTCAAGACGCCTTTTTTGACTTTCGCAGATTCAAAGGGTTCTACTTAAAAAAGTATTAAGGCCATTACAATAATGGAGTGGAGTGGAAAGATTTGGGCGGCTCTTAACATCGAGGTCTTGAGAACCGATGAGGGTGAAGCGAGGTGAGTATGGACTAACGCCGGATTGAAAGGGCGGCGGATTGAAAGTGCCGACCAGCGGCACCTTCCAGCACGATTTCCACGTGGAATCGAACCCGGTTCGCTTAGGTGGGAGCCGAGTAATCAAACCACTGCATCACTGCGGTCCCACCTCACCATGTCTGCAACCCACACTCGATCATACGCTAGATTCACGAGGTCGCTGAGGCCAAACGTTTGGCCATAAAAAAATTACCCGTACAATTTCTTTAGTTTTCACTTCTCTGCGCAAGCTCTGTGTTACAATCCGCCAATTTTTTTTTACGCGTTGTAGACTGGCTATTCGGATACAGCCTCGGTTTTTAATTAAGAACACATGGCGAGCCTATCCGTCCTTATTTGAAAACAAGAGTGGCGGCGGCTGTTATGGTTTGCGCGCGTGCATGGCGCGAGAGCGGCGCGTGCAAACAGACTGCACGCCCCCCGCCCCCTCCCTCGTCGTCTCGCGGCTTCAGTAAGCAAACAGCGCGATGAAGTAGATGTGCACACACTGCCCGCTGACGAAGAAATAAAACACCCCGCCACCGCCAAAACAAAATAACTTCCGCTTGTTGTCTCACTAAATTAGGTATTAGCCGCTCTTTTTAAGTGCGCGGACGTTTCACGAATTTCAAACGCCCGTTTCTCGCACCGGAAAGTACGACCGATATTTCCGGCACTATTTAATGATTTCTGATTAAGTTCTCACAACCCTGTTAAAAAAGTAATTTAAAATTTTGTGGAATAAAAATTGGATATGCTGTTTGTGTAGACCTATGCGTTTCTAGTATTGCTTTCTTGTTCCCTGAAAATTTTACAAAAGCATGTAACTCATTGAGTTTAAGGCGGGTCGCCCAACGTTTAGTATGCTTTCTACATCCTTACCGTATGCTATTTTAAGCAATAATTTTTCCCACAACATCTCGGAAAAGAATAAGTTGTAACAAAAAATTTTACAACATTGTAAAAAAAATTCTAGAAACCTACTGTAGTTTATCATACTTGCTGGTTTGATGCTGCTATATTTTTATTCTCGGTAGAGGAAGTTGCAAAAACTTTAAAACCAGTTTCAAACTTTGATCAAAACTCTGATGTGTTGTTACTATTCCATTGTTAATGTTGTGCTTTCATGTTTTCTGTTTTGATATTTACGTTAAAACTGTTTGCTAGTACAGTTAGGGAACTAAGTCTGGCGAGGAAAAAAACAGGAGAAAACAAAATTCTCCATGAAATTATAGTTATTCCAGATAATTTTTTGAAACAGAAACATAATATAATGAAATCCTCACTGTAAAAGGCAATGTTCATCTCAAAATTAAAAAAAAAATTTTTCTTGTTATTACGTAGAGTACTTTCGGTTCACAGATATAGTTGTAGTATATTCGTATTTGGTACACCTGAATACAAATTCCGGCTTAAAATACTATGTTGTTATTACCAAACTTATTACACGGGTTAAACCATAACACCAAAATCGATTATTCAATTAAACTATGCGAGTTTTAATATTATTTCGGCTAGTACGTTAGCAACAACTTCAGACATATCGAACTTAAGAAAATTTACAGTTACAGTGAACACATGTTATGGAATACTACAGAACGTAAAATAAGCATGATGATATAATACGCTTCCAGATTATATGGAATGTTATCCAATTTTAGGGTTCAGAAATTTTAATGTTATTGTGATTAAAAAATTTTTATTCGCTGAAGGTCTTGCTTTTGAGTAAGACCTCTGTTGGCTTCAGGATATGGAATAATGTCAATAATGTTACAATATATAAAAATAATTACATTAAAATACGACAATATAAAGTAACATGAAGAAATTATATATTAGTATATAGTACAACATAAATTTTCAATCAAAATGTTTTTTTAAATTACATTACAATATTTTAACATTGCCTTCCTCTAGTTGTTTTATTTCTTAAAGTAATTTGTTATAAAGTTTTGTTGCTGAATTTTCGTAACGTTTTTGGTATAATGTCAAACTACTTGATGGATAGTGGAGGTTGTTTTCACATCTTGTATTGCGATGATACACCATGGTATGCAAACTTTACTAAGATGTGAAAACTTTACGCTGACAGAAACACTTTCCTTTATTTCGTGGTAGCACCAAAAAAACTTTTTCGTATTGTATTTAGCGTTTTCTTACGAATCAGTGCGTATGGTCGTATTGACATGCCTCGAGGGCGAGTGAAAAGTTGACCTCTGTATGCAAACTGGTATTCAAAGTAATTTCTATAACCACTCGAATCTGAGGCTAAGAACAAGATAAAACTTAAACAACGTTGAGCTTCTTGCTAAGTGTACTATTAAATTATATAGTAATCATAACATAGTGTTCACTGTATTTACTTCTGCGCATGTCCACCACACTGACTCATCCACCGGCAAAGCAACTGTCATGGTCACATGTCAACAGTGGCGAACATGTTTGTTGACATTTGAATTTACAACAGACTTACACTTTTACATTATTAAAATACTTTGACCTTATTCAATATATTTTAGTTTCATTAAAAATTGGTTAGAGGGAGTGCACAAACATCGCAAAGCACTTATTCATATTAACATCCTGTCCACGATGTTTCTGATATTCCTATTGGCAGTAAACCAGTGCAGTGTTGGAACACGGAGAGTGGCTACTTGTGTTTGCGTATCTGACATGCGCGCTCTATCCCGCACGCCGTCTACAGCGTGTGCCCATCGATGACTCGGTGATGTAGACTCCTGCCTCCAGCACCGTCCCTAACGAAAGCGAGGCCAGGTTGCAAGAACTTTAGCGAGGTCCTTCCCTTCCGAACCAGTCAATCCCCCTTCCCACAACGCGATCACCTTCCCAACAATTTGCTCCGCTCTCGAGCGCCCGCGTTTCATGCCTAACATTTTATCGATTAAACATTTTACAATTTTTATAAATGAGCATGATTAAATATAAACATTTTATCGCGAAATGTATAACTCACTACCAAACGAATGCAAAATATTTAGATATTTTTATTAAATGTAAAAATGGCTTGTCCGTTTGCGAGGCCTCCCTATAGGTGCGAGGCCCAGTGCGGTCGCACCTGTCACACGCCCCCAAGGACGGCCCTGCCAGCCTCCCGTCACTTGGGTCCACGGTTCTATCCCGGGCGCAGACTAACGCGGCTCCCTAATGTGCAGGACCAGCCGAGTGAAAGGATATAGGGTTTTACATGTAAAATGACTAGGTGTATCTCGGCCTCCTTTCACGGTATCACCGTCAAACAGAAAACACCTTGTGTAACTTTGCCACATTGATAAATAAAGTTTTTTATTTTGTAAAATTGTTAATAGCTTGAAAATGTTCATGTTGAGAGCCGCCCAAATCCCTCCCCTCCACTCCACTCCGAGAGTTTCCATCAAAACTGGGGTTATCATATCAACCCCCAATAGTGCCACCTCCGTACAAATTACACTTCTGTTTCCCCTTTTGTCTTAACTGGTGTGATCATGTTACCATGAGTGATTAGCCTTAGTTTGGAATTATTTGTCACCATAGGTATTCCGTCCCGCTGAGCGACAAGAGATCATACTTGGATGTCTATGAACGATGATACCCTGCCTCACGAGTCCACAGTGGGGATTCCTTGACATTTTTGCGGGTCCTGGGTCGGTTCCAGCCAGACTCTGCAATATATCTGTTGCAGTGTCATTTGCCCCAAAGTCAACCCAGCGTGCAAACAAATAGGCTATATATTAAGGCTCCTGCCTACCCAGAGCTTTTTTCTCGCGTTTGAAGCTTAAAAGCACGGGAGCGATAAAGACAACACAGTCACGTGCATCTAGTGCCCCTTCGCCACTAAGCGCAAGGCTATGGACTGGCGTGCAGTGTTCGCGTCGCACTTCGTGTACCTATGGAACTTTCAGAGGCGACCGTATAATTTTATTGGTTGAAAATCTGTAGCAAGGTTCAATGCAGGGCCATTGAGTACTTTTGTATGTATCTGACGCGTATATTTTGAAATAAAACGCTTCAAAAAAGCCGTTTTTAGCCATTTCGGAGTACTCTGAAATGGTGAGTGGAAATTCATCGACATTTTTTGCGCTCTCCGTGTCCCCGGTTGGGTCCAGCCAGATCCTGTATTGCATCCGTTGCAGTGTCATTTTCGCCAAAGTGAACCCATCGTGCTTGCAAGCACATCTTCAGCAGGGCTTTCAAAAGTGCTCAGTTATATTTGAGCGGCAAGGTCGGTGCCGAGAATTGACATGCGTGTACCGACGCGGAGTGCTGATCTGAACGCAGCTTCCCGGGGCGAGGGTCCAGATCAAGTGCCTTGGTCACTCCAGTCTGTCCGTCAGGCTCTTGGAGTGGGATGGGGGGTGTTGGTGGCTGCGCGTGCAAAGCTTCGTGTGCTGCGGGGGTGCAGGGTGGCTACGAATTGAGGGGTGGGGGCTGGTTACGTGTGCCGCGTCCGCCTCGCTTCAACACGTAAAAGGTCCGTAATCCCTTGTAAGCCGTCGCTCCTCTAGGGACACCAAGCCCCTCGTGTCTCGCTCTCTCCTCCCTCCCTCCCCTCCACGACCACTTGTCCCCCCTCGACCGGGCGCCTTCTTTACAACTTCACTTCTCCTTTCCCTTCCTCATCCTCATCTCTTCTTCGCCGCCACATCGCTCGGGGATAATTAAATCCCCGGGATTTTAAATGCCGCGGAGGGGCCAGGGGTGCGAGGGTAGGTAGTTTTAATAAGATTTGAGATTGTTTTCGCGCGGTGCCTAGCTAGCTCAGGACGTAGGGCATTCAGTGCGAAAGGGTGGCGTTTGTGTCCTTTTCCGTCCCGTCTTCTCGAGGGCTCGTAGCCGCGGTGTCGCCGCTCGTGTCGACTCTGCGAGGGCTCGTGTTATGGTACGGGCTGTTTACCTTGTGTACACTTTAGAGACGTTAGACGAAATGTTAATAGACAAAACCCGTTCCTTGCCCCTCCTAAGTGGAATAAAACATTGATTTGTCATTGCAAGTATTATGGCAGTGAATTATCGTTAGCCGGCAGTATCCTTCTAACAGCATGAACAATAACATTGGGCTTAATTTCTTCCATTTGGTCTTCATACTTTGTTTCATTCTTGCTAGCATCAGAACGGATTAGACTGTCAGAAGTACATTTGCCGAGCAGAGTAACATATGGGAAAGGGGTAGGTGAGAGGGCGATTTTGCTCAGGAAGTGCCGAATTCAGCCTATTTGCCTAAAGTTGTTAAGATTTAAAGCTGGACTTTAAAGTTAAGTTAAACTTGCCTAAAGTTAGAGGTTCAAAGAGTGTATGTACGAGACGCCGAAATATTTAATGGCAAGACTTAGCGTTGATAGAGGTGGACGTTTTAGTGCCAAAGCTGAGTTCAAAACTGAAATTATAATGTTTTTGTTTGGTTTTAACTTTTGTAAGAGGTGTTGTAAAATAGGTTTATTTTGTTTTGTGGCGTACATTTTTGTCATGACTTTTTCATGCTTGTACAAAGTAGACAGGGTTTTAATGCTTATTGCTACAGTGCGTGAAAAATGTGTTGCCGAAAGATTTTTGTAGCGTTTATTAATTCATTTTTTTTTTATTTATGAAGTATGCTGCACCACATACATTTTGTATAATTTTAAAACTGAAATTTAGTTAATCTAATGGGGAGGGGTGGTTGTATTAGGTTATGCGGTGTACTTTTCAACAAAAAAAACACGCAAACAAAATAAAAAAGAGTTTTTACAATAATGGAGTTAAAATAATAATAGTCTTACATAACGGTAATTTTCAATGGTCACAAATAATGCGCTTAAGACTTGTACTTGAATATTATCTTTGGTTTAGAATTTAGTAATTGTGTCCGATTTGAATTTATTCATTTTAATAGCTGTTTTTCTCACCCATACTTACTTTTTACCAAACTTTCGATAGGACAATTTCGACTGAAAACGCTGAAGAGTATCGATGAATGTACGACAGTGAATCAAACGCAAATATTCACTAAAGTTGGTCTCTTCCAAAGTTTCTAAAATAATCCTTAAATGCAGTCGATGGGTTACTAAGTCCATTAATTATTTCGTAATTGCGTAACAACACAACGAACTATGGACGCAGAGAAGTCCGATGCACGCGGTCGGAGAAGGTGCTTGACGCACTCCGAGGAGAAGTTTTCCAGAGCTGTATTGCCGTGCAAGGGAACTGTTTAGACAGTGATGGTGTGCAAACGTAGACAAATGAAGTACTTTCTTGCAAACAGAGCTAGTATCGACAACTTTTTGACCAACTCGTATGCGGCAGAACACTATTTGAGCTTTGGTTGTGCGACAAAAACTGACAACCATTCCCTTGCAGCTTTCTGCCTGTGTGTGAGAACACACACCGTAACGTCCGGTTTTTTTGTCTTCCCAAGCTGCTGTATCGCTAGCCAGTTCAACCGAAGAGTTGTAGAATAGTAACTCAAGTGAATTGAGTATGTAATNTTTCTGTCTGTGTGTGAGAACACACACCGTAACGTCCGTCCGTGTTTTTGTTTTCCCAAGCTGCTGTATCGCTAGCCAGTTCAACCGAAGAGTTGTAGAATAGTAACTCAAGTGAATTGAGTATGTAATCTGCATGTTCTCAGAGCTTCCATTTTGATAATTTTTATGCTAACAGAATTTTCCTTTATATAAAATACTATTTTTTAAGCCTTGTCTACGAATCTAATACTTTTCGTTAAAAAGTTGCGCAAAAATTCAAAAATTGCTTCTGCACATTTAAACTTCGCTAATAACGTTTGTGCCAGAGGGAACAATCCATTTGATTTTCCTTAGCACGCAATGCCTATATACTTTTTTTCTCGTAAATTTGTAGTGTCGGGAGGAAGTACGTATAACCTAACGTATTCTTGTTTTCTTTAAATAATGTAAAAAGTTAGTTAGCACAATTTTACGTATTTGTTTTAAAATTTTTGCTATTAAATTAATTATGTTTTCACTTTAGTGTTATTTTATTTAACCTTATAATGTTTTTCACTTTTTGGACTAGAGAACATCTCTTCGTGATACGTATGTAGAAGCTAAACTTTACTGCTAAAAAACTGCGTAAGCTACATTACTTCAAGCGTAACGTCGTTATATAACTTGTTTCTGCAAGGTAATTTATTTTAAGTAGCTTTCGAAAAGTCACACCCAACACAGTTTCTCACTATTTATCTGCTCTTCTCACGGACTATTCCGCTGATCGGTGGGTTTTCTCCAAAGTTTCCCGTTTTCCCCGCCCTAAAATTCCGGCGTCGCTCCATACCCACCTCGTTTCACCCTCATTGGCTCTCAAGACCTCGTTAAGAGCCGCCCAATCCTTTACATTCCACTCCTTTCTCTATTACCTTCGACCATTAGAAAGAGATCCTAATCTGCCTACGTGCGTTAGGCCCTAAAAATAAATATAATTGTAACTTTGACCATAAACCAATAAAATGAACTTTGCACAGTGGTTAAAATTTATTATTTATTGACGACAGCAAACGCTTGCTGGTTATTTATTTTATTAATTTTGTGTCCAAGTTTTTTTTGTGTTCTATTGTGAGTTTTCTGCGACCGACAAAAATAGTGTTGGAATGGCGTATGTCCAAGTTAATGAATGGCTCAATTAATCTTATACGCCCAATGCAAGAATCATTACAAAAACATCAAACGTTTTGAACCGATAACGAATAATCCGTTGCAACAGCTAACGAAAATGCGCGGAGCAAACCCTGTAACCAGATTGTAACGTGTATTTTGTACGAATATGTCAGAAAATAAATTTGAAATGTGACGTTGTTATCTAAAACCAATTACTTAGAGTCCGGCACTTGTAAACATGCACTGCTTATTTGTAGAGCATAGGCAACTAACCTGTGGTACCGAAATAATTTACAGATGCAGCGATGGTTATCTGTGATGTGGTCCTGAACACTCATCATTCACTAGTGGCAGTGACGTTTGATATCAGACTTTATTCTCTGGAAAGATATACCATCATCCTGATATTATGTTGCCCCGCTTTGAGAAATATTCGACCGTGGGGGCCTGTATTTTAGTAGCTGATGAGTATAATTTTGAACGCTTTTCTGTGCGTTCATATGCTGTTTTCCGTACCATCCAGATCCTGCTATGAAAGAACATTAAAGAGTATCAAAACACGAGGAAATTGGAGGGGCACTTTTTTTATCTCATAGTTAACCGTGAAGTTGAAAAAAAAGGGAAATACTTTTTTATTTATTTTTCTGATGGCCAAGGGTAAAAGGGGGCAAACACATCTAGTTATAAGCGTGATCTCTTGGCGATGCTATCAGACGAAAGTAATCTTCATTAGAGTGCCTCAATGTTAATTTACATTTCTTTCATCGCGGCTGTAATTAAACGGAATTAGAAATAAAAAATTCCTTGACTAATAGACGTTATCAGCATCCATGTCCTGGCACAAAACCCTCTTACCATCAAGTATTTACTGAAATTGCGTTCTGTGTACGTTTTATTGTAGATCTGCCTCCGCCAACCTCCTCCCCTTTTTCCCTTTCCACTTCTACACCCACGACTGCCCAGCTGCATCGTAGTTCAACTGTTTCTTTGTGTGCACGGAATTATGCAGGACGTGTCTTGAATGGCCACGGTTAACGTAACGCTAGATAACCCCGCAAAAAAAAAACTCTGATGCTCTCCGAGCTGAAAACATTGTCATGGACCATATAAACCTTTCTGAAGTCTGATTTAAGGTTTTTTTAAAAACATTTTTCAAGTAGTTTAACCGATACCGTCATTTCTGTACTTATTTTAATTGCAAAGTGAGTAAAATTTTGAAACATTTTATTTTCATGTATGTTGAATACAATATTACTTTTGTGTAAAAATTGAATTATTTTGTCAATATTTTATTCTTTCCAGTGGTTGTTTTTTAAAGAAATATACGAAGCTAGCCCTTGTATTACAAAGTTTAAAATTGTGTTGATATGTACGTACCGTAGTTTAAAACGTTTTCTTGTTGAATATTACAAAAAATATGCATTATTGTGAACGCAATGTCGTAATATAACATTAATAGGCTGGAAGAGACAGTATTCAGAATGTAAATTCAAATGCATGGCATTCTTGTTGGTAGACAGGCATTCTTTCATAAATAAATCCTAGCGGAAAGCAGGGAAGGAATGGGTAACAACCACTTCTCATTAATGCATACGCAGAGACAAAAATAAAAACAGGAAAAGACTCAAGACACTGAAAAGGGAGGGGGGATAGCAACTAAAATATACTCCCCCCCCCCTCCCGCAAAATAGAACTTCGTTAAGAAGTTTATTTTGACACTGTAGAATTGTAAAATAACTTCTTCATTCGTAGATAACTAAATCCGATTAACGTACATTTTTAATCTCCGACCTTATTATTGTACGTTTTTTATTGCCCTTTGAAGCAAAAATGTATTATTTCCCTGGAGATCACATTTACAGAAAACTTGAGTTGATCTCTCTAAAATCTTCCGACAGACTCGGCCGTTTCCAATATGACAAATTTCCTTGTATTCTTCTCTTGTATATCTTTTTTTTTTTCTGAGTAGAACACTTCTCCATGCATAACGTGGAGTAGCAACCCATTTACCCCCCCCCCCCCCCCCCCCCNTAGCTTAGGTAGCGGTGCTGTTCTTGTGATTTTCAATTCCAGTAGCAGCTATATCTAATTACTGTAATGCATATTTTGGTAATCTCTGCCGTCATTCAAGTTTTGATGAAGACCATTTCTATGTTACAGTTACATGCCTTTTTGACACACATACATGCCTTAAAAATTATTTAACGCCACCGGAATTTTTTGGTTACTAGGTTATCCACAACCCAAGTATGGGAAGAAAATACACACTGTCTGTACAGAATACCACGCCAGATTTGACGAATGTTTTTTTTTTTTTGTAATGCACCTGCTATCCCAGCGAACATCCTTTGTGTGCATGTGGTGCAAAACTTTGTTTGAGGTGTATCTTTGCACCATACTTGCTTGAGGAGATACTTTTTTTTCTCCTGGCCTGTGCTGTTGTCGCTCGTGCAGCGCCCTTAAAGCCGTGTTTACAGTATTGGACAATTATGAATTAAGAATTATGCCGTAACCCCAGTTCTCGCACACGGAACTACACCTTCTGCATTTAATATTCACAATTCACCTTATGAATCCTCAAGTATACCCAAACGAAAACTTGCGACATGCCTGGACCTGTTTTTTGTTCATAACCTAACCTCGTATAACATAGCCGCGTATGTGTCTTCAAAGCAGACACTTTCTGGCAGAGAAGATTATTACAGTGAAATTAACTCGCAAATGTGATCATAAACAAACACATACGCACATTTTAGATATTTGTTATGTTTACATTACTGTAAATAATAGTTTCCCGCCATTTTCAGTTCTTCTGTACACGCCATAAAGCAAAAATTAAAAGTTAATTTTTTTTATTGCTAACCCAGCTATCCTGAAGACCACTCTCGAATGTAGCTCGATCAACGCTATTTAGAAAATTTATTTCGTTTATTAGTTATAGAAAACAAAACTCGTGCGGATATGGATTCATTGTTCTGCTGATATATAACACGATCTTACAAGAACACTACAACCCAGTGACAATAATTTTTCGGACTACAAAAAAATGATTCTGTTAAAACCACTCAAAAGGACAGAATTGATTGTAAAACCTCTTACACAATAAAGGACGTTTGATTCGGGAAAAATCAACTCGACACTCTACTGGCTAATGACCAACCAATGAACGTTGTGCGGTACAGTGTCTATTCGAGGTTTCTTCACACTTTTTGAATCAAACCTTTAAACACCATGCCATGACGTGTTTGGTTGTTTCGAAAACATGGCATGTATCTCAAGTGTTTTATACNGATGACCAACCAATGAACGTTGTGCGGTACAGTGTCTATTCGAGGTTTCTTCACACTTTTTTAATCAAACCTTTAAACACCATGCCATGACGTGTTTGGTTGTTTCGAAAACATGGCATGTATCTCAAGTGTTTTATACTCGTATTGACATAAAACTATGGCATTTTTAGTTAAATTGAAATATTATCAATGTTTTACCTATAACTTGTAATATTGCTTTTAAAATGAGTATGAGTAAAAACAGGAAAATAGGTGTATTGGTAATGCCAAGTAAGAAATACGTATTATGCAAAATATTATTACACTTGAGTGCGCACGAATGTGGTGTGTCGTCCCTTTGGTGTAATTTTCTGGACTCGGTTAAGCTTTGTTTGCATGAGGCGGAGGAATATCCTGGAATTAGAACTTAAGCAGGGCTCAGAAATGTTGGTAGTAACCGTGAATGGACTATAGCGTGCCCGGTGTGCCGTGGGCCAAAGGACCGGCGGTATAGGTTGTTTACGGTAAAGTGAGCACTTTTGAAAGCCCTGCAAAAGATCTACTTGTAATAAAATCGGGTATTCTTCCACCACATGTAAAATTAACGTTGAAATAGGCATCATCTGTTTATGTACACACCAATAAAGTGAAACTGTGAAATTATTAGAAAAGTAAATGTTTTACGAATGCACTGATTGGTACAGTTTTACGTATTAAAAAAACTGAAAGCAAAAGATATAATTTCAGTATTCACACATGTTTGGTTAGCATTTTAAATTCAACTTAGAGACTTGGAACTACTTTCCCTCAGTCGTTACCAACTTTACTGATCGCACGCCAGTCAGTGTGCCCGTTAAAATAAATACAGGTAGGGACAGTGACATTTTTCAAAGGTTGATTTCAAAAGTGCTCACCATACCGTGAACTGCCTTTGAATGGGAATGCAGGGACGAAAAGAACCGGAGTTCATTGACAGGGATATAGGCGGACTCACTNAGTCGTTACCAACTTTACTGATCGCACGCCAGTCAGTGTGCCCGTTAAAATAAATACAGGTAGGGACAGTAACATTTTTCAAAGGTTGATTTCAAAAGTGCTCACCATGCCGTGAACTGCCTTTGAATGGGAATGCAGGGACGAAAAGAACCGGAGTTCATTGACAGGGATATAGGCGGACTCACTTCTCAACTTGTCGTGCTTGCCAGCAAATGCGTGCAGATGTCTAGGTGTTGATTTCTAACGCGCGCCTTCTGCCGCCACTGCGCAAAGTCAGCAGCGAATGGCAGTGAGTAGTGTGGAGGAAGATGGGCGGGCGCGTGCCGCCAATCCCCGGACCGCACATCGTCTTGACTTCGTCCGCAAGAGCTATCAGTGGAGGGAGCACTCAGGCTAATGAAACGACTAATCCCGTACCCAACTGTCTCGCTCGGCTTTGGGGGAAAAAGCTTTGATATTCATTTAAAACTCCTACCGTCTCTTTCCGCGAATTTGATTCAGATTGGAGTGCCTGTGCCATTTTAGTTATTTCTGCTACAGCCAACTTGGGCGCAACTTGCCAACACAAACACATACAGAAAGACTGTTTTCGCAGTGCTACAAATTTACGGTGGGGAGGGGGTGGGGAAGGAGGGAAGCGAAAGAGTCCGATGTAAAAAAAATTGGAAAGCAGTTTTTCTTTGTTGCGTAGCACCACCTCCAGCCAATATACTTTTTTTTTTATTTGTAATTGCGCCTACTTTGGTTTAGGTCCGTGGGGTTAAACGGTTTTGGGTGGTGAAGGGGAGAGAGGAGTTGCGGAGGATTTGAAGGAAACAGCAACGAAACTTTACATTCATCCCTTGCTTTCATTTCCCCCCTCTCCCCACTACTTCATGCGTTTAGTTACCATGCGCTTTCAATTAAATTGGTGCGAGCCAACCCGTTCTTCCCCCAAAAAACGAAACTAATAACGGTAATGGAGATTGAAAAGGTAGGTGTGGTGGGGGTTAGGGGATGGCGAGAGGGGATGTTAGTTTGGCAGCACCACCGCTAGATGGCACCGATGCTGCCCACTGCGACGGCACTTTCCCCCCTCTCCCCCGGCTCCACACGGGAGAGAGAAAAAGTTTTCGGCCGATTTGTTAATTACGCGAAGTCCATATGAATGGTCGATTATCGGCCGAAGCCTCGCGTGTTTTTAAGCAGTGGTTGATTGGCTACTGGTGCGGATGAGTCGGATTACAACTAACTGTTACATGTACGAGGGAAAACCATTTTTACTTCCGAAAAACCACTCTGTTGAACAAACACCGGTGGTTTAAATAACAGTTATTAAACGTTGTTAACCTTAGGTAAATATTTCACTTAGTAATTTTCCTCTTAATTTTCCTGGTAGGGATTAGGCTTTATTTTTAATTTAAAATTAATCGTGTTAACGCCTTATGTGATATTTGATTGTATTCTTACCCCTCCGGACACCTTGTAGACCCTTAAATAATATTTTAACTGACTACTTTTGTAATGCTGTTGCGGGGTTTTTAGAGTGAGTGACGTTCTGCACTTATAAAGTCCGTTTCACAGGTATCAGGTCACATCTCTCTTTTCTGGCATGCATCGCCTTGGTGGTTTTGGGAGCAGCCAAACCTGAGGTGTCTGTTGCGCCCACGTTTTTTTTTTGACAGGTGACAATCTTGCAGCACAGTAGAAAAAAAGAGGGAAAATTTTAGCATCGATTCCAGATTTTAGTGGAAATTTTCTCGTCAAGCGTGTCACGCATTTCAAATAAATCTGGAATGTCCCAGTGTTAAAAAAAACTCGGAAGACGGTGTTTACACAGAGGCAACCAGGAGTCTTCCCAGTTAGGACAGTCACAGGAGGCCTCTCAGCTCATCAGCTCTTGCGTTGGCCCGTTGACTTAAACACCAACCACCAATAAAATCTTTTAACTTTTTAATACAGACTATCAGTATCACAAGACACCTCTTCTAGTTGCTTCATGTGTCAGCCAATCATTTCCCGTGCTCTTAATTGCTGTTGACTTCTTTATTTCTCTGGCTCGTGGTTTAGCTGGCGTTGTCAACTTATGCGTGGCAGTAACTGCGGACCGGTATTATTCAGGCTACAAAAATATTATCTGTTAATATCATTTTGGCATTGCTTCTGTTACTGTCCTATTTCTCTGTCTTGCGGTGTTGGCTAAAGTTTCGAATTTTTATAAGTTTGCACTGCGTCCGCTTATTGATGAACGTTATTCTATGGTTGAGCTGATTATCCTCATGCTGGTAACCTCAAATGCGTTCTTTAGTTCTGGCGATGAGTCGTCGTTCGCCCGAATTTTTATTTCACTCTGAAGGCAGAACCATTTGTAGTTTTCATGAGGGTTTTCGTAATGTGTGAATTTAGTCTATCAAATTTGAAGACGAAATACGCCCATCAAATATTTTCATCAAACAAAGTTAGATAATCTTGAAGAGGTTTGAAAACGATACACTGTCCAAATGTCTTTATTAACCTACCGTAGTGCGATTTGTATGTATAGTTACTTGTTAGCAGAATACAGATTTTGTATTTCCATGTAACCCAGTGCGGGAAAGAATTGTTAGAATATTGTGCTTTTATTTACCCTTCAAACCAAATTTTAATGTTATTTACCAGACATATTTGCTACAACGAAATTCATTACCTCATTCCCAGCATAATTTATGTCGGGACAGATTTCATATACATTTATTATCTCCGCGACCTTATTTAATTTCCATATGTTCATCATTCAAAATTTTGTGGGGTCTAAATTATAGTTTTTTTTAGGGAGGAGGCAATTATGATTGGCGGAACTCATCAAACATGAGTGAAATTTTAAGAATGGTCGATATGTAAAACGTCTGATGGAAACTAGAGTCATCGAACATTTACAGACAAACATGGCGGAGCTAACGTTACGGTGACGTCACAATCTTTACTGTGACATGAGCTCAAGTGGTTTCCCATCCCCCTTCCGGACGATTAGTACTGCAAGTTGTTGGTTTGAACATCCCCAATTCTCAGTTCTCACCCATTATATTCATATCCTAATTAGTGTCTTTAATTTAAAGGAAATATGTTTTATAACAATTAACGTCTACTACGTGAAGCGGGGACTTCCCGCGTCGACCACGAAATTAGATGGTTTAATGATGCAGTCACGCCGTCGAACTGAGCACAAATGTTACGCTATGAAAAGCTTGTCATATTATTTTTTTTTCTTGAGGTAATGGCTTACTGTCTCACGTTCAAGTTGAGACTGTGGCTGTTACGATCTGGCACTACAACAGTTGCGAAACAGCCGCCATTGTGGTGAGCTAACAGTTTGGTGTAAGCAAGGTACTGTACACACAAATCACAAAGATTTGTAGAGTTGGTGAATCACGCGGCAAACTCAGTAATTGCTGACTCACGCGAAGTTAAATTCGCCGTAGTTGGCAGCAGGATATTTGAATACAATATACAGGTGTTAGGTGGAACTTCAGGCTCGTCACAAGACAATGGTTGACGCACGTGTTAACAAAACACCTCGGCTCAGGCTGTGTACACGGATTATATCGATACCGCAGCGAACATCTGGGGAGCTTTTGTCTGCTCTTGAATACTTACCTCGAAGAAATACAAAGAGGCTGTTCCCTTCTCGGGGAAAAGACAGGGTTAGTTGACCGACTCGCCGATAGACAGCGCTGCTGGCAGCAGGAAGACCAAGCGGCGCCCACGGTAATTAGCATCCCCCCATTCCCCTCGCTATCCCGACACTCCACCTTAGCTGCCTTGATTCTCGGGGCGGTGGTGGAGGGGAGATTTACCCCCTTCGCACCCGTCCCTTGTGAAACTTTACCAGTTAATTAGCTGCATGCCCCCC
>NQII01007205.1:33895-51628 GCA_002778355.1 Clitarchus hookeri
GGAAATTGTTACACTTCCTCATAATCCCGGCGTGCGTGTATGTGTGTGCACGTGCGAGTGTGGTGGTGTAGCTAACAGCATCAAGACGACGAGGGCCACGGCTTGCTGAACACGAGTAAACATTTGTTAGTGACGTCGGTCTGCAAACAAAACGGCTTTCGAGGAGCGAGAATTGGTTTATGACGATGCGGCGTGAAGGGGCTCCCAGAACCTCAACCCGCCGGGGACGTTAATGAGCGGTGATATATTATTGCAAAAAAAATGAATGGCACGCTAGGTAAATCAACGCAATGAGTATGTTTGAAACCAGCAAATGCATTTCTGGAGCATCTTACATCATACAGGAAAGTCGGCAGTGTCTTTGTGGGGGACAAATGCTGCCTACGTCACACTTAACTGCGCATTACAAAAAGCGTCTTCTTAAAAAGCTTTATGGCTGCCTTTTAAGAACCCCGTTTTCCCAACTGGAATTCCGTGGATCCATTTGACCTTAAACCTCTTTGAACCGTCATAGGTTGTATAGGCCATTCCCAGTAAAGTGAGCACTTTTTAAAGCCCATTTATTGACTAATAGTCAATAAATGGATTTTATTGTAGTCAATAAATATATTTGGTTGTAGTCTTAGATGTCAACTTTCAATTCCGGTGATACTATGTTTATCATTAACATGGCTAATTTTATTTTAAAAAGTTGTGGAAGTATAAAAAGTAGCTGGTACGAAAAAAGTAACAAGGGCATCAAAAGTGCTTACTTTACAGCCTAAATAAGTGAGTACTTCACAGTCACGGTAATAAATAATCGCAAGCGAAGCTGTATTCTGGTACCATTGCGAAATCCCAAAATAAAGTACATAATTATTTTTCTAAAATAAACGTTTTTAAATTATAAAATATAGAAATTAGGATAACAGAATGCTCGTGAAGGGGTGGCTGTCCTTGTAAGTGGTTATCAGCGGGTGTCTGGGCCCCAACGGAAAACTGTTTTCTGAGCTCTTGGCTGTCAACCCCTTCTTTGTCTGCTTCCCCTCGCAATCCGCCATCGACATTCTTGACAGCCCGTGCTTGATCCCACTGAGCTATTTTCTTGTCTTGAGAAATCGTATTCCCTCAGCGGCTTTGATATAAAGTCATTTGAAACCCGCATTAGTGTGTTGCATGCCTGCAACTGTGCTTAATCGGCGGCAACATATTTTGATTACGATTTCGGGCACTGTATGGCAAGTGGAGTTTCCTAATATAAAAAAATACATATAATGTATTATGAAAGATCTGATTGATGTAAACTAGAATAAAATAACTGTAAATTCCTTAAAGAAAATTTTACAGCTATAATGAATAGAAAACAAACAAATATTTATGGAGGGCAGTGGAATATGTGGAACAAAAATGATACTTCACACTTGAGAGATGAAAGCCACAATCGCATTATAATAAATACCTCGTTAAAATTAAAAGCCCACGTATAGAGGATTTTTTAAAACATGAACTCTACACTTTGTAACCAGTTAGAAATGTGGGGATTATCATACATATGCCACACAAATTGTGAGAAGTGAGTGCAACGAGAATAAATGTTACCGTTTTGATAGAGATTCTGTTATAACACTGCAGTGTATCGTGTAGGCCTGAAAAGGCACATTAATGTAATTATGTAATATATGTGTATTGGAAAGAAAACATATGTGCTTTTGAGTGTCCCTTGGGACTTGCATTGGAAGGCTGAGGAATGTTTGGCTTCAACAATAACATATTTACTCGTATCTGTCAACCCTCACGCCGATTTGGGGTTGGTAAGAAGGGATTGTTGCTCCCTCACATCGAATGAGAGTTGAGTTGAGAGATTTTGGTCGGCGGTGGGCTTGGTAATTTGCATGGGGAGTGAGAGGGTGTCTTGGGAGTTCTTGAGCGCCGATGAGGGTGAAATGAGGTGAAGATGAAGCAGCGACGGAATGCAAGGGCGGATAAAACAAGAGAGCTCCGAGAAAACCCACCGGCCAACGGCAACGTCCGCCATGTTTCCCACGTTTGGAAATGCGATTGACCCAGCCGGAAATCGAATCCGGTCTGCCTTGGTGGGAGGTGACTAGTCCAACAACTACACCATCCTACCTCATCACTCTTTGAAGTCGACAAAATGGCCAATTACCGGCGTTCTGTCTTAAACTGTACTCTCCGTCTCATGTAAGTTGGCGAGATTTTGACAGTTCGACGAAAGTAGCACCAATGTTTACTTTTCGTTTATGTATCCTTTTGCCATCAGCTGGTGCGTCAAGTGGAGGCTGCATTTTTTATCAACACTCTGTCAGCTAATCCACTTGCCATTGTACTGTAATGCTAAACTAATGTTAAGGTATTTATATACTGAAATCTGTCTAAAAAATTCGTAGGTAATAAAAGTAAAAATATAAAACCTTGCAAAAAATTAAATATTTGTTAACTCTTTTTTAATTTGTCCGAGACAGCGAATTTGGGTTAACATCTGCGAGACGGTAGTTGTAGCTATTATCACACTTTGGACACCATAGCTAATATAACTGGAACTAAAAGTAATTCGGGAAACTTGATTGACAACGCACCTTTATTACGCCAACAACTCACCAACGTTTATTGATTGCAAAGCAGTAATTCTGCTATTACTGATACTAAACAGTTCGAGTTGGAAATATGTGACGTGGAATAACGTAAGAATTGCTTAAAAACTTTTCACGCGTGTCCCACTTTCTTCGTTTTATTAATAGGTCTACAATATAGTAACAACACGGAAACAAGGAAATGGGTTTTCGGGAGAACAATATGGCGTATAATTTACGTAGACAAACGATTACCGGCCGAATAAAAATTACTATACTCAAAGTCGCTGTACACGAAATATGTGGTACTTCAAAAATTATGCAAACCTTGCGGAAAAATAAAACTATTGGTATCTGTTCGTAAATTTTTTATATATTGCATGCGAAAGCTATTTTTTTCTGGCTGGTAATGCTTCGGGAAAGAGCGGATAGATGGCGCGCATGGCATGACAGGGCGAGGTGTGAGTCGTTTAAATTGCTCAACAGGTAGCAGCACGTTAGTATGTCTCTTGATCCCGTCTTTTAAAAAGTTGACTGTTTTCTATTACTGGCTCGGAACGACACGAATTTATAATATATTTCGTTAAATTATTAGAAAAAATAATTAAACAATATTATTCAATATTTCTGAATGATTTTGGAATTAATATCAAGCAATTATGGAAAGCATGGACGGAGAGTGTGGATACGACGTGAAAAAGATTTTGAAGTTGAGTTTCATTTGGATATGGATCGTTTTATTGTGCATTTCATTTTTAACACCTGTACATTATTACTTTATCACGAAGTTTAGTTTGTAACACTAAAAACCATTGTTTTGTGACCACGTAAAATAAAATGTATTAATTAATTTATGAACTCTTTCTTATAGCGTATTTTCTGCTTGTCTAATGTATGTCGGCAGTGCACTCAGAATAGCTAACGTAATATTAACTTTTGTTCGTTCGTGCATCAGCTGATACAGGATTTTGTAAATGGCACTTTTTTTGTTTCGTATACATGAATTTGCCACGCACTGACTGTCAAAATCTGCCAACTTATATGAGACAGACATATGTTGAAACCAATTTTACCGAACAGGGAAACAGATCAAACCAAATAATCAAATCCGTACTTTGGATGAAACTTACATTCCCACTGACATTCATAGCTACGTATTCAAACGTATAATTTTGTTTACACTGAAAAAATGTCACAGACGCAGATAAATCAATAGACACTGAGCATAAATGTGACATGCAATATATCTATGAGCTTCGCGAAAACAAGTATTAATAATGTTGTTGGAAACACAATACGCAAGAATCTAAAACAGCCGAGAAAACTGTAGAAAAATTTATTGGTGCTCATGTTCGGTTTTACTTGGGTAGATGTCGCCAATACGCGAGCGATCTATCTACAAGCGAAAGCGAAATGTGTGAACAGTATAATATAGGAGTTTATTTGAGAGTTGATAGATATTGAAAGTGCATAACAACTATGCTTCTAGCGCTTGTGTG
Source organism: Clitarchus hookeri (assembly GCA_002778355.1). Taxonomy (NCBI): domain Eukaryota; kingdom Metazoa; phylum Arthropoda; class Insecta; order Phasmatodea; family Phasmatidae; genus Clitarchus; species Clitarchus hookeri. The sequence continues at coordinate 37,965 of NQII01007205.1, forward strand.
GGTGAAGTGAGGCGGAAATAGCGAAGCGAAGGAATACAGTGGTGAGAGAAACGGGAGTACCCCGAGCAAACTCACCTACCATCGTCAGTGTCCGTTACATTTTCCATATGCTAAACGCCCGAAACACCATGTCGGGATTCCAGCAAACTGATTGGTTCGCTACTGGATGATGTCTTTATAACGGGATGATACAAAACTGAATAAGTTAAGACGAGAATATTTACACTGCAATGGTGCAGCTGATGCTTTGGTAGAGGTTTGTCTACTGTACGATAAGCGAGAAAGAGACGTCCCGTCCCCGCATTTACAGAACCTTCACTTTGCTTCCGGGGCCGCGGTGGCGCAGTGGCTAGAACGCTCGCCTCCTACCTAGGCTAACCTGGTTCGATTCCCTGCAATTTCCTGGCGCATTTGTATAGATTAATGCAGTGATTTATAAACTTTGCTTTACCATACACCACTAAGTGCAGATTGTCAACATAACACGGGCCAATTACTTCGGCAAGTTTTTCATTCAAATACCAAAATACATTACCGCAAAACCTTGATAATTACATTATTTCATTGAATTTAAGTAGAAAACAAATGAATTAATAGGCACTGCATTTGTTCTACTTTGAAATAAAAAAAAATCATTGCATACAACAATAAAAAAAAACAGAACCAACCACATTATAATTTGTAACTTGACATTTAAATTCAATCTAAAATATGCTAGATGGTATATATTTAATATTTCGTGAACCACGTAGAACCTCACCAGTTGTCCGCGGACCACAGTTTGAAACCGTTCGCTCATTTTAAGCGTGCCGCCCAGTTTGAAGTTTCCTTATAAGATTATTCATTGTTCAATTACATCTCATATGCTTTTTATCTAAAAATATTTCAGTTGAGAAAGGTAATGACAAATTGAAATTGCGGTGCCGGCATCAAAAATTATGTTTAATGTGTTTCCGTAAAACCTAGGCGGAAGTCTTGAGCAGTTTTTGAGTGATTCTTTAACTATCCTATTATTTATTTCACACTCACGTTTCCGACATAATTTCCGTTCCTTAAGTTTGTCTTTCATCCGCAAAGTACCGTGAGTACGCGATCTGTTCAACAACAGTGTGCCCAACTGCAACACGACTAACAATTTTTCCAACCCTCGCCCCTTTTCACCTTTTTTAATTTTTTTTTATTGCTTACCAACGCCTCGGTTTTATGCTGGTAGGCTTAACTTATCCGGGGATATTCTACAATACTTCACTCATTTAAACTCACTTCTAAAAATGGCACACACATTCATCGCTTTATTCAACCTCAAGATCCTAATTGTCCGAAGTTAAATTCTTAGCGACTTCGTCCGCAGAGGTTGATAAAAAGACAAACCAGTTTAGTGTGTAGACGGATAGCCTCTTGGTTCGGTAGCAGGTTTTTATCTGTGACATAATTACATTAGATACTAAAAAGGTAAAATTACATATGGAAGTATAACTTACTCAGGATTCGAACCCGGGACCTCATTGTCCGAAGGCAATGCCTTTGTTACCTCTGCTGCTACGAAGAGGGGGNTCCCAGTGCAGGCGTGTGGGAGTCGAACCCGCGACCCCCCGAGTGACTAAAAAAACTGTCGGCGACGCTATCAGGAAGCAAGCAGCACCACGACGCGGCCAGTCGCGTATTCGTGCCCCGCCAGGAGCAATCGACGCCGCCGGCTAATCCGGCCCTCATCACGTAATGGGCCAAGTGCTCCGAGAGTCTGGAATGATAATAGTTTGGAGTACAGCGACGAGTTGGTGGGGCTCGAAGGGAGGGTACAGGCTAACAGGCTCGGAGGGGAGGGAGCAAGCCAGCATCCCTCCCTTCTGATTGAATTGGAGCGGAGAGCGAGCCATCAGGGTAAGTGGCCAGGCCAGATATTCGTTCGAGTGGCTTNCCACGTGCAACCGCTCCTGCGAGGCCAATACTCTCCACGCCGTATGTACGTACTGCAATAACCCGGCAGTACAAAAAAAAACTACCGGTGATACGCTTCTAATAGGCGCGCACTTTCAAGTTGATCACTGTTGAGAAGACGTGTAATCGCCTTTCATTTATGCGCGTAAACAGTGCACGCATCTGGAATCTTCTCAGAGACCTAATTTGAGCCGACCTACCGTGGCGCGGTCGGTTGGTGCGCCGCCGGTCTGCGGTGCGGGAGGTTCTGGGTTAGAATACTAGGTAAGGCATGGGTGTTAGTTTAAGTGAGGCTATAAGTCATTTTGTAAGCCGTCTCCAGGCATAACACCGGAGGACATTAATAAGCCCTTTCCTATTTCAATACTAAATTTGTGTATGCTGCATACGAGAGGCAGTCGATTATGATGTACGCGCTGCAAAGGGTTCCCCGATATCTTGCAAGCATTACAAAATGGCATTAGTACAGGTAATTAATATCTCGGAACCTTTTTTCTTCTTTATTTTGGTTTAGATAACTTTTTACAAATACAGTTAGTTCTTTTATATTTTCATTTAAGTAAACCTAACATCCGTGATCCTCACTTGATTCACTTAAATTCGTTTAATGTAAACGCAGCTATCATTTTAATACCACCTAGGATTTACTTTTATGCACCGCTGCATCACATGCATAGACATTCTGTTAAAAGTTCTTCGCACGAATTTAAATTGACGCGTCAATTTAAAAAAAGTAACAAAGCGTAATTTTGAATAGTTGTGAAAACGGAAGCTAGAAGACTGGTGTCTAAGTCACGAAAAGTGACAAGAATTTACAAGATTCAAAATAACAGCTGTAATGGTTTTTTTTTAAATACTACATTACCTAGATATAATAGATTTTTGCCAAGAAGTAAGGTTTTTGTTTCTGTCCTTTTTGGCTTCGTAGAAATGATTTATAATAGCTTTATTAGTAATTCAATTTATTTATTTGTTTTTGGTGTGAATCACCCACTTCGCGTGGCCTACTTGGCGGCTAAGAATGTTTCATCTCTGGCAATTTTGGTCCATGATATACGAAACTGCAGGCAGCGCGGCGAAGCACGGTATCATTTCTATAAATATTGGTAACTGAATGGGCACTTCTGAAAGCCCTGCTTAGGATCTATTTTTACTTCACAATTTGTATCCATCCGCAGTATGTAAAATTAACATCGCCATGGGCCTGATCACTTTATTCGCGCGTCGTACTGGTAAAACTGTGGAATCGTTGGGAATGTAAATAAGTTACTATGTATAAAGAAAGAAATACTAACTTGAATGGTCATACATTTAAACATTACACTCGCAGTAGAATGTCAATTGTTAGGGACTATTTTTATAAATTCGCTGCAAACTGAACAAGAACCCTGCACCCCGGCGTGTAATGTAGTATGCATGTAGTTACAAAAAGCGATTTTTTTTCTTCAAGCACTTGTTTCCAGAGTTCTCGCGTTACAGTGCACGGCCCAGTACTTGCGGATACTTCTCCTCGTGTTCCACGCTGCAGCAAAGAAGCTGCGAGCTGTGTGTTCGTGTGCGTCGGTTCCAGGTCCGATGCGTGACAGAACTCGGAGCCTACATGCCGGCCAGGGCAGTACGGGCTTTGTGTCCCCCCCCCCCTTCTCCAACCCTTCACAAAGAATAGATGTAATGGCGGCCGTATCGAGCGGTTAAGAGTGGGTATAGCGGGGAGCGGTGCGCTGGACGTGAATTATTGAGAGCGCCTCACGCACGAACCACCGCTCGACAGCCGCCGTCGTGACGTCGCTGCCTTAATATCTCGCATTACGCACTTGGCTCCATCGATATATCGATAGTATCTCGCCCATTCATCGTCAGATCTCTGGAGGACATTTATCTGTGTTACGGTGCCAATCCGCAGTGGTGATTGATGGGTTCATGATGCAAGCATGGTGGTCGTTGTTTCTTGTTGAGGATCGCCTTGAGTAGCCTTTAAAATTAAAATTGAAAAGAATTTGGCATTACAAAGAAGCTATACGCAGGGAAAACAACCTCATCCATTACGCGATTACGTAAAAGGTTTTACAGAATCTTCATAAAAAATGCAGACTTTTGACTGTTTTAATTTTTTATAAGAGTTGCCTAACTATTCGGCTGAATACCCCGCTTTGTGGTCCATTTTTTATATATAAACTTTATTTCGTATGGACATATAAAGACAACTTAAATCCTTCGCCTCAGAAATTCGTTCGGTTTCATCCAGTCTGTATTTTGAGAAATATTTTAAGCTTCGATACCTTAAAATTGAGATAATTTCCTATTTCTTGCGGCCTCCTTAATTGAAATTTGTAGTAACAGTAAACACGGCGTATTATTATCTATGTATATTTAAAACAAGGGTTGCATAGCTGTATCTAGGGCGTGATCATCTGTATATCGATTCTATAAAACGATTGTGCGGGTTTTCTTTATACCTCATATGCTTGTCGCAACGTAATTTGTATAAAATTTTACGGAGGCTATTACAGGTATGAGGCCTATCGATTTATCGACGTAGGTGAAATATTAAGTATCACTTGAGCGAACGGTATCGACTACGGCTCGCCTTGCTGAGTATCAGCGGTTGTAACCATTGCAACCACTCCATTGGGGGGCAGAAGAAATAACAGCAAGCCGTACGTGGAAGTATTTAAAACTAACTTCAGAAGACTCTTTTATAAAAACAAGCATTATCATCTAATGACGTAGTGTATTAAGGTAGAAGATTACATGTAAAGTGCTTGGTTGCTACTGTCTTTCAAATGCTTCTGGACTGCCCTAAACGCCGAATAATTAAATCACATTTCAAACATTCTCCCTCAACGGCAACTTAAATTTTTATATTAATCTTTGTAATATCGCTAGATTTTAAAATTACTGAAAAAATGTTTCCTGTGACTGCCTCATTTTCATTCTTCCTTTTAAACGATACATCTCATTCTAAAGTACAGTGCAGTAGCTAAAGCCGCGACAACACTTAGTGGATTCTTGGGCGTAGGTAAAAATAGTTATACCCCTGGCTTCTGCTAAAGGTTATGAGGTTTGCCGGCACTAAAAACGAATATAAGTTACCAGTTTTGTCTGTTGCCGTGAGAGTTGTAGTATAGAGCTGGATCAGTTATATATCCAAAACCTAGGTCACTTAAAACCTTTCCGGACAAAGCCTTGTAGGGATTTTTATAGTCTGGGTCGTCCACGTTGCCAGCTCTAATCGTAAAGCTGAAGGCACGTTCGTTATCAGTTCTTCGAATTGATTTCCCAAAAAAACCTTGAATTACTTTCTACCACCGAGAAAGACGTTTGTTCTACGAATGTCGGTTTGGCAAAGCGTACAGTTCTTGGTATAAGTTATTATTTTTTCAAAATTTTATATGGATATGATTGTACTTGGGTTTAAAGAAATACAGGGGACATTTACGAACATGAAACATGCTAGACTGTTTTTCAAACTTCACACAACGGCGGGGAATAGGGCGAAATTTTATCGCGAGTGTAAAAAAGAGGGGGTTGTTTGTGTTTCGTGGTGAAACCGGGGCCTTCAACTCGGGACATTACAGTCAGTTGTACATTTTAATTCTCGCCATGAGTTGCATAAAGGAAGACTGATATGTGAAAGGGTTCGGTAGCCGTGAGGCGCGGAAGGAGTGGTTGGGGGGGGGGCGGAGGGATAAGAGAGTAGGAGGCGCTGTCGTAATATTTGGCGTGGCGCACTCAATCCTGCTAAAAGCTTCTCGCCAGTGGATATCGAGTTATGTCCGTCCGGGCGCGAGCGGGACTCGTCAAGACGGGCCGGGTAAACACCGGAGGGGAAACACAACCAGCGACGCCGCTGTTTGCTGATTGGAATAATCAGATAACGCGGTGGCCGCTAATGGACGTTCTTTTGCTGCTCGCTTGGCGCCGGGACGCCACCTGGCAGGCCCCTTCACGAACGACGACGCGTTCCTTCTAAAACACCGGTAGATAACGACGTGGCCGCCGAGGCATACTCCAAGTTGCGACGGCAATATCGTCGCCGATTATCTACGTAATTGCTGACATACCTTCCCCTACCCCCCGCACTGGTAAATCTCTCTGCCTTTACAATGGCAAGTGTCTCGATAAGGCGCGCTCGTGTCTGTATGCCGCGTTAGTTTAATACGTAATACCTCTTTCCCGCTCACGCCCACTCCTTTGCCGAAGGACAGGCGTGGTAGGACGTCGATAAGCACCAGTTAAATGCTGGCGTTTATCATTAATGTTTGATTTGAAATGATTTCCCTCCCGACAATTACTTTTTGTTGCCCAGCGGAATTAAGGAGCCCGCCTGCTTGGGGCTTGACCTGTTTTGCAGTGTGTTTGAAATAAGTTTTTCTTTTTTAAGAAACTTTTAAACATGCGCTTGATGAGCTGCTGATCTACGAAAACAACACGCTCTTCAGACTATGAATACTGATTCTTCTGAGGATAGGAAGAAAATGAGATTCCTTATGGGGGAGTTTCTCAAAGCAAACATTTCCAACGAAAAGCGCGCTGAAATTCCAGAATGGTCACTTCAAGCTGGCAGTAAATTGATAAGTTACGTTAATTTTTTTAGAATTTTGTGATTGGTCCGAATTGTGATGTACACTTGCCCATGCCAAATATTAAGCATTAGTTGATTTTGTAACTATTATAAACGCCCTCCAATGGTGTTTACAAGTAAACAGTAAAAACGCAATAAGTTTTCGACATTTTCTTTCATAAACACGCTTATTTTAACTTAAAAAAACTACCAATTTAAGGGTGGAATAAACAAAACTGTCATCAAAAAGAATTGTTTTATTATGTTGTCGCAGCCATATAAAGTACTGTAAATGTGTAATGCAACGTTTTGGTAAATCCAGTTTTACAACAGAATATTTCGTATTAATATCCGCTCTAATGCGAAGGACATAGTTTATTCTTTACGCTGGTTCTTGCACTATACAAATAGAAAAATTGTACTTATTTCATGAAAATTTGAAGTATCCTATTTATTAAGATACAAAAATGAGAAAATTCGGTTCACATACAACACCAACGCTGTCTGGCGGCAAAAATGCTTACCTACCAAGCTAATAACACTAAGCTTCCCAACCTGAGTAGAATAAAACTTCGGGGGGCCAAAGTGGCTGAGTGGTTAGACTGTTTGCCTCCCACCAAGGCGAACCGGGCTCAATCCCCGGCCAGTTCACTCCGAATTTTCGCAAGTGGGAAACGTACCGGACGATGCCGCTGGTCGGCGGGTTTTCTTGGGATCTTCCGTTTCCCCTACCCGTTCATTCCGTCGCTGCTCCAAACTCACATCACTTAACCCTTATCGGCTCTCAAGATCTCGATGTTAAGAGCCGTCCAAATACCTTCACTCACTAGAATAAAACTCCAGTCCGAGTAAATTGGAATCTACCGTGGATGCTCGTTTTCTTCAAGGCGTACAACAGCGACCAAACGCCGGGCCCGCTTGAACACGCCCTCGGTTTTCGGAGACGAAGGGGAAAGTTACGAAGAAGCCCGATCACTGAGTAAGCAAGTGCACAGAGACGAAACAGCCTGGAGGTTCATTTGATGTGTGCGTATGGGCTGCTCGCAATAAACTGATCGCTTTTGAGAGCCATGCTTAATATCTACTCGTAGGCACGTTGTGTGTTCTTCCACCTTATGTAAAATTAACACTACCGTGAACCTCATCACCTTACTCAAGCGACGGTCGAGTCAAACTGAAATAATTAGAAATGTGAATACTTTACAAATTTGCTGTAGGTCCGCATTTTTATGCATTGCAGAAGATCCGATCATTGTAGCAGGGCGTTTATTCTATGCAACTTACGGACGAAAACGATAGAAGAACGGACGGCTGACGTATGCGGCGGACTATCGCGAGTCCAGCCTTAGTTTAAACTAAACTTAAAATAAAAGTATTCGCCCACAATTATAGGTTAGCTTTGGCTTCATTTCAGGCAGAGATACCGTGCTGCGAACGTATCTTGTAAGAAGGCGCAAGTGCAGTTATAATGGCCGCCCACAAACGCATGCGCAGTAGCCACGACCCTGGCGACCCGCAGTCACTCGCCTGAAAGACGCCCTCGGCGTTCGGAAGCGAGGCGGAAAGTTTCCGAGGACGCCCGATCGCCGCTCGCCTCCCATAGGTAGCGCCGCCGCTGCAAGCGCGCTGCCTGGAGGGCAATTAGGTAAAGTAAGCATTCAGACAAAAGACGGCCGGAGTGGCTTTCGCCGAGGGGGAGGGGGGACCGTTGGAAGAGCGGCGAGGGGTAGCGAGCTAAAATGTAAATGTTCAATTAGGTTAATTGTACATTAGTCGAAATGAACATTTTCGACTTTTCCATTAGTGATGAGGCGAATATGTGATTAATTAGAACAGCTATCAAACCCGACGCGTTACGATGCTGCGCTGTAGCCTGCCGCCGGCAGTACGGCGAGTAATAATAAAAATACAAAAGTCCCTTTCAAAAGCTCCCATGAAGCCATGGGTGGGGTAGAAATTGTGGAGGGGGAGGGGGTGGTTATTTAGTTTCTTGTATCTAGAAATTGTTCGAGCACAAGGTAATCCGAAATATAAAATGAAACACTCGCTGTTCTATAAACCATTAATTAAGTTATGCTGATTCGGTGACACTTTCATTCATTGATACGGTTTGATGTACTGTGGATGTATATTTATTTTGATTTGAAAGCGAGCTCTTTTGATGAAATGTTTTCTTTTACGCCTGTTACGGATGTTAGTGATGGGATGTAAGTGAACCTCCTGTCTTCTGTTCAGCGTAAACGCTGTAATACATTCCAGCATAATGAGTGTTTTACATTAGAAGAAAAGGTCGTGTATGACGATTTCGGATTAAGTGAGGAAAAAAGTTAGGAAACAGAGGTCCAATGAGGCTACTTTTACCATTTGAAAGGGTGTTATCTTTGTTGGCTGTTGTTAACAGTGTCGTGGCAGCAAAAGATCAATATTTTAACTTGTACTAATATATTTGTAATCACATAACAAAGTTTTGTTTTATTTCTTAAAAAAAAAATCAAGTACATACTGAAAAATTTTTCTTCGTGACTTTCGTAAATTTTCTAAAATAAGTTTGCTAAGCACATCTTCAAAGTACGTTATGGATGTTAACGTTTATTTCAAGTGTTCGTTTGTCTTGAGTTCGAGGTATAAAAATATCTTCTCGTTTTTCGTTTTCGGATCTCTACGTTGTTGCTTTTCAAATCAGAGTAGACCCCCAACTTCGACTAATCTCCCCCTTCCTCACCAATATTCAAACGCCAATATTATTTTCAATTTTACTGCTTGGAAACTATCATGTGTACGCAAAACAGCTGGTTGAAATGCTGATGTTCATTCCAGGAAACATCTAGCGAATGCACACATCGTTATTAACTGACGTTTTAGTTTTATATGTACGTGGTCGTAGGAAATTTCAGCTTAGAAAATGTATATTTCCTTAGATGTTCTGCGGTTGTCATACCTGAGACTGAAATACGAGATTTATGAATATCGAAAGGATAATATCATCTTCCCTATACCCGAGATTTGTATCAGGTGCATACGCTCGTAATGTAACGTCAGAGTACAGCTATATCGATAATGTCTTTGTGCTAGATAATTCCCTTAAAATGTTCTTTATCGGCTTTTCTTACAATCCAAACGGATTTGATTGTATGTAAATCCACAGAACCTACTACAATTATTTTTTTTAACAAGATTCGTTACTATTGTAGAATAAGTTCGAACAAAATTTGCTGTAATTTGAATAAGTAGGCTACTGGGTAAGTTGATCTTTCATGTAGTTGTACTGATATCTATACATTGAAAATGCTTCTTCCAAAATATTAAGTAATTCTAACTTTCTTGAATGTTTTTAGTAATTAAATGTGTGTAAAGCGTTGAATTCTGATGACCCTTTCCCAAATGATTTAATTTATGTTTTCAGGTTTGCAAATATGGAGTTGATTGTTTCTGTGCTTACATAGCAATTGTTTTGTTATCACAGTCAATGAGCTACAGGTTTTCTTTTCGGATATAGAAGAAAGAACCATTTGTAACTTAGAACAGTAAAACGATATACGAATAATTAACCCACACGTAAGATCATTGGGTGCTCAGCCTTGTATAGTACTGGCCAAAATTAAACTTACTGTGAGTTATTCACACCTAGTAGTTATGTGCACTGAGTTTGAATGTGCAATGTGATGACATAATACTGTTAAAACGGTTGAGCTACCTAGGACGGGTATGTACATGACGTAATCTGCGTGGCAACTGATTAAAACATTGGTAGGATGTACTGAGATAAAATAGTATTCGTGTGTAAGTTCCCTTTGATTGTATGGCTTACAAGCAAATCTCAAGAAAGGAGTTGGTATGATTCCGCAGTGAACGTGATCTGCCTACCTAAAATTAATCCGTAAGCTCAAGCAACTTATAACATTTTTGTTGAGAAACATTATTTTGTTGTTCCTTCTCAGGGAGTCTATCTTAGTCTTATACGTGTTTTTTTTTCTATTATCGTGAGTCGTGTTCAAGATATATGCTATTCACGGTAAAGTGAGCACTTTTGAAAGTCCTCTCACTTGGAATAATAGTCAATACATATATTTTATTTTAGCCTTAGATGTAAACTTCCGAGTCCGGTGGAATATATATATTGTGTTTATTACTTAAATGACAACATGTATTAAAATAGGTGGTTGAAGGATAAGAAATAGCTGCAAGGAGAAAGTAACTAGAGCCTCAGAAGTGCTCACTTTACCGTAAACAGTCTATACACTGGATTTTTTAATGTATTCAGTAAGTCTATGTATATTGGTTATGGTGTGAATCTGAAATGGGTATTTTGAATAAATTAAAACACAAGCTATTTGTAAGATTTATTACGTGTTTGTAAGTTCTCCTTGACAAGGTATAGCGTGGTCGCGGTCATCGAAAGTGGCTAGAGCTCTCGCCTCCAACCAAGGCGAACCGGGTTCAATTCAATCCGGGGCCCCTCCGTGGATTTTCGCACGTGGGAGTCGTGGCAGACGATGCCTCTGCTTTGCAAGTTTTCTCGGCTATTTCTCTTTTATCTCGCCCTTGCATTCCGACGCTGCTCCATACTCACCTCGCTTCACCCTCGGCGGCTTTCAAGACCCCGTTGTTAAGAGCCGCCCAAACCTTTGCACTCCACTCCACTCATTCGTGAACGAAAGGAATGAAAATATTCGCTTCTCTTCTAACGCTGACTAAATCCACAATTTCATGTAACCGTTCTCAAGTATGTTACGCATATATACAATTAAAATTTTCAGTTGTTTGATTTTATTGCCTCACTGTAAAGCAACTTTATTAAAATGATGCATTGTTTGGAAGGTTCAGCAGGACATAATACAATTAATACTATTTCGTAAATTATATTTGCGTTTAAGGCCTTTTAGATTGTAAAATGACTACAGCTAGTCATTTTGCAATCTAAAAGGCTTTAAACGCAAATATAATTTACGAAATAGTATTAATTAGGGACACATGAATTTCGCGAAAAGTTTTCCGCACTTGCTAGATTGCAATACCCTACGGGCGTGCTAACAGTTTTCTTCTGTTTATTGGTGGCGTGTGTTTGTGTGACGACATTTCCCTGCTTGAGTGGCCAATCAGAATATGGTAACTTCAATACTTTACGTCTGTGATTCGCGCTCAGGCATCTATGACGCGCAACACGGATACCACCATATCACGAAATTGTATCTGTGCTAAAGTTTTATGAAATACAACCGGTCGGGAAATCTTTTTGCGAAAATCAGGTGTGTCTAATTATAACTGAATAATTGATGAGTTTAGGTGTGGCCCTTAGTCTCAGAACTTCTCAACGCGCGTTACATGCTGACACGGTTTTGAAAGTTAGGTCTAGTCCTGATGTAAGTTTTCCCTCACACACTTAATATTTTAAAATTTTTAACGCATTTTGTTTGAAATTATTTAGTCCAAGCGATAGCGTGTAAAATTGTAATCTGAAGTAGTTATGCCTCAAGGTAAACATTCTATAAAAATGACGGGTTAAGTAATTCTTACACCACTGTCGCATATGATTTAAATCTTTTATTGTGGGTATTTTCAAATTTTTTTTCGAAGTAAGTTAGAATGCCCTTGCGTAAAGGGAATATTTATGAAAATGTACGCCCATGCGATGGTGTATGGTGAGTCATTCTGTACGTATGCCCTATACCAAATTACAAATATATGCTACATCACTTTCAAGTACTAAATAATATCACGTAACCTTCTGTAAACAGCACCTGCCAACATGAACACGGCCGTTAAGTCGCCGCGTTCACGTTGACACGTTGCATATGAGTGATACGTATGATAAATGCTGCAAACAGCAAGATATCGGTGCCCAGTACCTTTTATATAGCAGCCTTACTAATGCCTATTCTGATCTGTGGAATTTTCTACACCTCTTTGACGTGAATGGTTTATGCCAATACCATCGAGCACGCTGCACGTTATTGGTTTGCAAGACAAGCGCTGAACACAAATGCGGCGCGCACCACAAATTACGTGATTGTAATACTTGAGCGGAGTGGAGTAGACAGATCTGGGTGGCTCTTAACATCGAGGTCTTGAGAGCCGATGAGAGTGAAGCGAGGTGTGTGTGGAGCAGCGCCGGAATGTAAGGGCAGCGGAAACGGAAGATCCCCGAGGAAACCCGCCAACCAGTGGCAACGTCCGGCACGATTCCCACGTGCAAAAACCCGGGATCAACCCCGCCGGGAATCGAACCCGGCTCGCCTTGGTGGGAGGCAAGTAGTCTGACCACTACGCCACCTCGGCCCTTGCGACACTTGAACTCTGAAACTAATGTGTGATCGAACGCGTTTATATAGCAGAATCGCTGTAGAAGAGAGTTATAACGACACTTCTGAGTCGTTGTACATTACTTTTACCGTCGTACTTCAAGGACGCGCACAGTATTTTTTTTTTATATTCACGAGGCGACGTAATTTCGGTCACGGCTGAAGTGAGACTCGCTAATTTTTTCTCTCGCTTGAGGCTGTCTACTGTAAGAGCACATGCCATCTCTGATTGCACCAATACATTATCTGAACCAGGCTTGTGAACCTCCGTGTTCAAATTAAGGGACAAGGACCCTGAGTTGCGGAGCTCGGTGGGAGGGGGTGGGGGTGGGATCCAGTCCCTTGTTAGCATTGCAGGGGTCTGAGGAGCCATTACTCTAGTAAGGGGCCGCGTCCAACGAGCAAGGAGGGGGGGGGAGGGGGTGGCGTTGCAGGGAATAATTCCTGGGCAAAGGAAGGAGCATTCTTGGTATGTTATACCCACTCAGCAAATATCAAGCACTGATTCTTCAATCTGCCAGGTGACTTGCGGTCGACAAACTGCAGCAACAGAGTACTTAGGAACGCCGTTGGTTGGTCAGCGCCGCCTGTTAACTTGCTCGCCAGTCGGCAGCCCAGCCAATAGGGAACGCATCGCAACACGCAGCAGTCAATCCGCAAATGGGCACGCTCGCATCGAAGGAAACACCGCGCCATTTCACTTATATGTACTCCACCTATTCTGTGGTGGAGCAGTCTGTTAGTATACTACCCGGTCTACGAAAATACGGAATTCGTTTCATCTGTGTGCCGTTGGTTTGCTAGGGACTTCACAACAAATGCCGGCAACAGTTGTGAACGTCTGAAATAGCGCACGAGTTAAG